>BOPN01004360.1:72500-75000 GCA_017312705.2 Penaeus japonicus | reverse complement strand
TATATATATATATATATATATATATATATATATATATATATATATATATATATATATATATATATATATATATATATATATATATATATATATATATATATATACAGTACTTATATATATATATATATATATATATATATATATATATATATATATATATATATATATATATATACATATATATACAGTACATATATATATACAGTACATATATATATATATATATATATATATATATATATATATATATATATATATATATATATATATATATACATATATATACATTTATATGTATGTTTGGTGTACGTGTTTATCAGGGAAATCCAAAATATAAATGCACATATCCGGCAAAACCAGGATCAGAAAAAAAACGAAAAAAAGTGCTGTTATTTACTCCAGAAGGCGCGAGCTGTGTTGCGATGGCGGATCTGCAGTGGCGTGGAAGGACTGACGCCTTTAATTAATTATTATAGTGTGGCTTTACAGCATAGTTAGACAGGGATGCGAAAAGAAGTGAATCATTTCACTCTTTCTAGTAACAGCAGACTAAAACATATCACTATCATCATCATCATTACTCTTATTACTTTAATGATTATCAATCCTGATCATTATAGTCATCATCTCCGTTATCAGTATCTTCAGCATCATTATATGGGGATGAAGAGAGGTGAGAGGTAAGCGGATGCTGGTTGCTTATTGGCTTCTTGTCCCACAGAGCAGTCAATAATACGATTAGGCCTAAAGGCACGGTTGGTTGCTAAGAAACTAAGAGGAATGTATTCTTTATCTATCTGTCGTTCGCTCCATATATGGTAGACTCGAGAAATATAAGAAATATAAGAAATATAAGGATTATTCCTTACTGTTTTCATTTTTTTTTTTTATGTTTGGCAAATGCATAAGAGGTTTAATTCACTTTTATAATGATGAATGATATCTTATTCCTATGACTGAAGAATTTTGAATATTATAATAGATAAGGGGGGGGGGGATTATCCCTATCATAATCAATATCATTATTTTTACCCTTATTACTTTCCTAATCATTATTGGCGTTATTACCAATATGTCATCGTTGCTAGAGAAAAACGCTACGACTGAAAATAAATTATACAAACGTCTAAAAAAAACAGTTTTTTTTGTTGCTGTTGTTGTGAACTCCCTGTTACTACGGTGCCTTCTTCGTAGAACTGGGCAAGTAAGGACTCCTCCGTCACGTAGAGACGCCTCTTAACCAGCAGACCCAAGCAGGACTCGAACCCGCTCGGTAAGGGTCCATCTAAAAGGATTTCTGTATTTCTGTATATATATATACTATATATATGTATATATATTCTCGCTTCAAGACCCAATCACATGCTACCTCTTCTACATCCATCCTGGTTGAAACTGTCTGTTGCTCTCTGCATTGTTTGGCACAGACACACATATAACGCACGCACAAACACAAGATATATATATATATCTTTACGAATGATCCATTCAAACGAATCCTTCAATACAGAAATCCTTTTAGATGGACCCTTACCAAGCGGGTTCGAGTCCTGCTTGGGTCTGCTGGTTAAGAGGCATCTATATATATATAAATATATATATATATATATATATATATATATATATATACATACATATATATATATATATATATATATATATATATATATATATATATATATATATATATATATACATATACATACATGTTGGAACACTCCAGAACCTCGATTATGCACATGAAATGACAAAAAGAATATTTAAGTAAAAGTTATATAAGTAAAAGAAAAATTCAAAAAAATTACCGTAACAACCAGGGTAGAAAAGTCTTTGTACATAAAAAAAGAAAACATAAAGTCATATAAATATGCAGGTTTAGCTATAAGCAAAAGCTCTCTTCTCTAAACATCATTATTTCGAAAGTCATATTTTGACAGTGGCTTAATATCAACGGCAAAAGGCTTTAATTGCATCCGAATCTGCGGGAATTTCATCTGGCTGAAAAAGCATAAAGGGACCGAGTGATGAAATAATCGGTTCTCGATAATCACAATAGATAGATATATTATTCGCCATTCCTCGGTGGAGATGCTATAAAGGACATGATATGGCATTGTCATATATTGGAAATAACAGAAAAGGGCATTGCCATATGGCATTATAGGAAGACAAATCAGGAGGAATACTCAGACTAGGAGAAAATATGTCTGGACGGTTTTACAGGGTATCTTGAACCTTGTTATTTCTGACTTGAGTTAAATGGCATAGCGTTATGACTATGATGTAATGACGTTCTCTCTCTCTCTCTGTCTGTCTGTCTCTGTCTCTGTCTCTGTCTCTATCTGTCTGTCTGTCTGTCTGTCTGTCTGTCTCTGTCTCTATCTGTCTGTCTGTCTCTCTCTCTCTCTCTCCCTCTCTCTCTCTCTCTCTCTCTCTCTCTCTCTCTCTCTCTCTCTCTCTCTCTCTCTCTCTCTCTCTCTCTCTCTCTCTCTCTCTCTCT
>BOPN01004360.1:55000-60000 GCA_017312705.2 Penaeus japonicus | reverse complement strand
ATGTGTGTGTGATAACAATACATATAAGAATATACGTTTATTTTATATTTATGTGTATCTGTGCGCGGGGGGTGATGGGGGTATTTATGTCTCTCTCCCTTTCTTGACGCTGACAATAACGATAACCAAAATAGCCTCATTCGCATCAGCTTTTCTTGAGATTAGCTAATCATAAATTTCCTTCTGACAGGAATGATCATTGACTCAAAGTGTTTTATTCATTTAATATCGTCACATCCGCAAAGGACAAATAAGTAAGAGGAAATGATATGCAATACAGATGATTTTAGAGAGAGAGAGAGAGAGAGAGAGAGAGAGAGAGAGAGAGAGAGAGAGAGAGAGAGAGAGAGAGAGAGAGAGAGAGAGAGAGAGAGAGAGAGAGAGAGAGAGAGAGAGAGGGAGGGAGAGAGAGAGAGAGAGAGAGAGAGAGAGAGAGAGAGAGAGAGAGAGAGAGAGAGAGAAAGAGAGAGAGAGAGAGAGAGAGAGAGAGAGAGAGAGGGAGGGGAGAGAGAGAGAGAGAGAGAGAGAGAGAGAGAGAGAGAGAGAGAGAGAGAAAGAGAGAGAGAGAGAGAGAGAGAGAGAGAGAGAGAGGGGGAGGGAGGGAGAGAGAGAGAGAGAGAGAGAGAGAGAGAGAGAGAGAGAGAGAGAGAGAGAGAGAGAGAGAGAGAGAGAGAGAGAGAGAGAGAGAGAGAGAGAGAGAGAGAGAGAGAGAGAGAGAGAGAGAGAGAGAGAGAGAGAGAGAGAGAGAGAGAGAGAGAGAGAGAGAGAGAGAGAGACAGACAGACAGACAGACAGACAGACAGAGAGAGTGTGTGAGTGAGTGAGAGTAAGAGAGATATGTATGTATTAACTTATAAAAAAATCCCAATGATATTATATACTTAGAACAACAGAAGCTCTTTATTTCTGAAGCGCATTTGATCAGTTGCAGATGATCTTGTTGTGCAATTTCTGTTTTATTCCACAGTATTTATATCCTCCATTCCAGAGTTCTATAGAACAGTTAGTCTCTAATAATATTTCATTATATCCCGTTCTATTGTAAGTAATCATTGGCTTTTCTAAACTGTTTTTTTATAATCAGCATCATTATCATTCATTTGTGTATTTGTTTTATTTATTTATTTATTTATTTTATTTATCTATTTATCTATCTATTGATTTATTTATTTATTGCTCATAAATTATATGTCATGATGGTTATGTTATCATTTTGCTGTTATTGATGATGATGATGAGAATAGTGATGATAATCATAATTATTGTTATTATTGATATTATTTGCATTATCATTCCCATTATTGTTATTATCATTGCACTATTATCTTATTATGGCTATCATGACTGTTATATTCATCATCATTTTTATTTTCATCATTATCATGGTAATACTAATGATAATGATGGTGATGATAGTAAAGATGTTGATGACATTGCTTATGATGATGATGGTGATAATATAAAATAATATGATGAAAATCAAGCTAATATATGCATAAGTATTTTTTAAAGCAACATCATCATGGGCAAACAGAAAGCAAAATGTTCATCGTCACACACCTGTTATAATTTCCGGAGAACAGCATTCAATTTATTGCAATAACCGTCATTTCAATCAACTAGAGAGATTGATAGATCATTGTGTAGAAAATATTAATGAACCAAATTAAGTATTTTAGAGGAAAATATTATTTTCTATATTTGTTATGTCAGTGATTCCTTTGTTATCTTAATGCTGTATTCTTAGATTATGTTCGCTTTGTAAAAGGGTATGAATGTTAAAAAAGGAGGTTGATATCAAGAAACACATTTATGATAATGATATGATAGTTGAAAGTTGAAAACAAAACAACGAAGAAAAACACAGGAAAACACACGAATATACCGAAGGCCTTTTCGCATTTACTGCTTCATAACCAAGTATGATTATGAAAATGCACATAAAATTAGCAGGATTTTTTTTTTCTTTTTTTTTAGACCAATACCTCTTACGGTGATATCTATTGGCCATTTGAAAGTATGTTATATTTAGAAACTTTATATATATATACACACATCATTATGATTGCTTTTCAGCACAAAAAATCACAGCATCGAAGACTGTAATAAAGATTGATATCACTATGTTACACCACCGGAAAAAGGAGAAAAATATTTGTAATTTGCTGAATGAAATTTGATATTATAACTTACATTTTTTGTTATTTTCATTTCATTTCCCAAGATTGATTTTTTTTTAAACAAATAGAAAAAAATAATGGAACGCTAAGAATAAAGTGGAAACAAACAAAATACTACGAGGAAAATTTAGCACATAAGATAACAAAAAAAAAAAAAAAAAAAGTTATACAAGGATATAATAGAAATAAATCCTCTGTCTTTGTGTATAAAGCTAAACTCACTCTATTACTGAAGATTAGAACGAGTTAGAATAAACAACAAAAATACGATTACCAGTTACTGAAATAGACAGGTATCAATAAAGTATTCTGCTTTATGTTTGTGAATAAAAGTTACGAAATTTAAGAGAAATAAAGAGTGATTGCAATAGAAAAAATAAGATGAAAGGAGGACACATAAAAGTGCAAAACAATGGAGTGTATAAAAGTTCCTCTTCAGCCATTGCATTGTGTTGCATGTCAGGGAAACCTTGCGTGTGCTGTGCTTGCAAAATGCACTTTGGGGATTAGTGCAAGACCAATATACTAATTCAGAGCATTATTATTTTCATTGGTATTACGCTTATTATTGTTATTATCATTATTATCAGTGTTATTATAATCGTTATCATCCTCATTGTTTCTATCGTTATGGTTGTTATTATCATTATTGCTATCATTATCATTACAATTATCATCATCATCATCCTTTTCATTTTCATTATCAATAAGTATCATCTTTATCATTTCCTAACTAATGAGTAAGACCATTGGATATCATCTTAATCTTATCATTTTTATATAAATGTTGATGCATAAAAATGAATGATACTGAAAATTACGATCATGCCATTCATTGCAAATCATCGTAAATTGGTTAATTCATGATAAGCGCTATGATTATGAATGTATTAACGATGAAAAATGTAAACAAAGCCACAGTGATAACAAAGAGTGATGGTAATTACCATATCTATATGTGATCATTAGTTTGATTATTATTATTTTTAATTGTACTCTAATCGTATGTCAACTATCAATTTCTCTATAAAGGATGATAATTATGTTAATAATTTCTTTAAGTAATTCGTTAGATTGAAGTTTATTCTCTTCTATTCAATGCAGAAAGATTATAATATACTGCATTATTTATAACTATTTACATTTGACTAAATATTCCTCGCTTTGTTATAGAATCAAAGGGTGCTTCATTACTGTCCTAATCATCCTTATTGATTCTATTATTATGCATGGTATTATTAATACTGTTGCTAACATTGTGTACTTGATCCTCGTTTCTCATTATTATCATAATCATTATTGTTATCATTATTGTCATTATCGTTATCGCCACTGGCATCAGTAATTATATTGGCTTTGGTATAAGTATTGGCTTTATTATTATTACAATTATCATTATCGATATCATTTGTGTCTATCATTACTATCCATCATCATCATCTTTACTCTAATCACCATAACTATATTTATCATCATCATTATTATTTTCACACAATACAATTCCAATACTTAAGAATAAGTATTGTACGTGTATACAGGTTATCATAAAAATGTGGAATGAAGTTTTTTGTTAATATATTTTTTTCTTCGATTATGAGGTAACTTTGCAACGTTGCTTTTCATATATGAACATAATTATTCTCAGAATATACCTCTAAACTTAGGGTCATGTTTACACAAGGGAAAACGGGCAGACAACAGTGTAATGAGCGCAAAGCTCTTGTTGGCTCATGATAACAGCTGATGAATGCAACTGATGTGGAGGCGTCAGACAGCCCTCGTCTCTCTGTTGCATGCGTGTTGGTGGCAGCTGACAACAACGTATATTCCCGTATTGCAGCCCTCCATTAAGCAATTGTTAACTTCCTTCAAGTCTTTGTCAGCTTGAATTATATTTATTTATTTATTTATTTATTTATTATCATTATTATTATTTGATTTTATTTTATTCTTTTTTTTTCTTCCTTTTTTCTTTTTTTGCTCCTCTTGACAGCCACTTTCAACAGTCTATCTCGACGTTCACTCTCGACAGCCTATCTCGAGAGCTGTTCACAGCAACCACTCTCTAAATTGGCTCTCTCCAAAGCCGCCTTACTTAGCCGTTCACGACAGCCCCTCTCGACAGCTGTTCATTACAACCACTCTCGACAGAGTCTCTCGACATCCACTCTCATGCCGCCTAAACATGTCAACGACTTGTAGCTAAAGACGAGACAGATTTTTTTTTTGTTCAAAGTTTTAGTTATATTTTGAACTTCCATTTTCTAGATGTAGTTTATGAAAGTATCATTGTTATGTTGTTTTTTTCTTTTGCTTTTTTATTTTATTCTTATTTTTATTTATTTTTAATCATGATAAACAGTGATAGATAAAAGCTATACAAAGCTATAGATCGATAGATAGCGTTAGAAATAATAGTCAGTCCGATAGACAGATAGAGCTTTAGACAAGTAGACAACTCGATAGACAGACAGACAGTTATAAAAATAACTAAACAGACGCATAGAAAGAACATGAGATACATAAAGATTTAGCTAAATACAAAAAAAGTGTACATATGTCAATTATAAACAGTATCTCCAGCATAAAACTAATGAACTTCGTTATGTAATCAATTAGCTCATTAAAACTAATGCCCAAGGTATATATAACAAGTTTGAAGTATTTAAGAACAATAAGTAATTAATTCAGAACAGGAATAAAATCAAGCTTTAGATATAATCATGTTATTCCCACATAGATACGGTATTAAGTGCTATGTTTTGGATGTTATTCCAAAATGCTTATAATACGGATGAATGTGCTATAATTTGTGTTTGT
>BOPN01004360.1:17500-22500 GCA_017312705.2 Penaeus japonicus | reverse complement strand
ATTATTATCATTGTAATTATTATCATCATTATTATCATTATCACAGTTGTTATTGATATTAGTATCATCATTACCATAACCACTATCATTATTGTAGTATTGTATTGTATTAGTATTACAGTTACCATTATTATCATTTTTATATTACTCTCATTATTTGGGTTGGTTATCATATCGTTAGTATCAACATCATTTTCATAGCTATCATTATAATTATCATCATGATTATCCTTATCTTTATCATTATCATTACCATTTCCCTCATTATTATTAACATTACTATCACTATCAGTACTGTTACCATTATAATCATTGTTATTATGATTATCATAATCATTATTATCATCATCATTACCCTTATTGTTATTATCATAATCATCACCATCACTATTCTAATTATTATCATCATCATCATCATCATTATTGACATCTCTACACCTGATCTACCTATCATACATCACGGAAATTAATCTAATAAAAAAAAGAAGCTTACGAAGCATCTTATAAGAAGGAAAATATTTAAGGAGAAAAGAACTCTGTATCGATTGGCAAGACAAAGGAGGCGAGCAGAGAAGGAAGGATGACCAGCAGGTTAGGGTAATAAAAGACGGAGATAAGAAAGTGCTAAGAAGAGTGCCTTGAGAAGAAGGATGGGGTATTTTGAGTAGCTGTTGGATGAAGAGAATGAGGGAGAAGGATGGAGGATGTGATGAGGGTGAGTCATGCTGCTGGATGAGGAGAATGAGGGAGAAGGATAGAGGATGTGATGAGGGTGAGTCACGCTTCTGGATGAGGAGAATGAGGGAGAAGGATGGATGATGTGATGAGGATGAGTCACGCTGCTGAAGGAAGAGAATGAGGGAGAAGGATGGATGATGTGATGAGGATGAGTCACGCTGATCAGTGAAGAGAATGAGGGAGAAGGATGGATGATGTGATGAGGGTGAGTCACGCTGCTGAAGGAAGAGAATGAGGGAGAAGGATGGATGATGTGATGAGGATGAGTCACGCTGATCAGTGAAGAGAATGAGGGAGAAGGATGGATGATGTGATGAGGGTGAGTCACGCTGCTGAAGGAAGAGAATGAGGGAGAAGGATGGATGATGTGATGAGGATGAGTCACGCTGCTGAAGGAAGAGAATGAGGGAGAAGGATGGATGATGTGATGAGGATGAGTCACGCTGATCAGTGAAGAGAATGAGGGAGAAGGATGGATGATGTGATGAGGGTGAGTCATTGCTGCTGAAGGAAGAGAATGAGGGAGAAGGATGGATGATGTGATGAGGATGAGTCACGCTGCTGAAGGAAGAGAATGAGGGAGAAGGATGGATGATGTGATGAGGATGAGTCACGCTGCTGAAGGAAGAGAATGAGGGAGAAGGATGGATGATGTGATGAGGATGAGTCACGCTGCTGGATGAGGAGAATGAGGGAGAAGGATGGATGATGTGATGAGGATGAGTCACGCTGCTGAAGGAAGAGAATGAGGGAGAAGGATGGATGATGTGATGAGGATGAGTCACGCTGCTGGATGAGGAGAATGAGGGAGAAGGATGGATGATGTGATGAGGATGAGTCACGCTGCTGAAGGAAGAGAATGAGGGAGAAGGATGGATGATGTGATGAGGATGAGTCACGCTGCTGGATGAGGAGAATGAGGGAGAAGGATGGATGATGTGATGAGGATGAGTCACGCTGCTGAAGGAAGAGAATGAGGGAGTATTGTCGATGGATGATGTGATGAGGATGAGTCACGCTGCTGGATGAGGAGAATGAGGGAGAAGGATGGATGAGGATGAGGATGAGTCACGCATATATGTGTATGTATATGTATATGTATATATACACACACCACACTAGGGCTAAAACGAAAGCAAAAACCGATAGAACCCAATGGACTAAAAGGCATCTCTTGAATGGCAGACATAGATAATTGAATTATCTCCCGGTCGAGAGACTTTCCCGGCCTCATTAAGTCTCCGTGTGCGATCGAAACAGCCCTGATTTCATGGCTGACGACTGGTATTATCTCCACTGGTCGAGCGTGGAGGTGAGACGTTATGTTCTGTTATGATTATATGCTGTTTTTTGTGTGTGTGTTTTCATTCTACGGGGTTTTATGTTTATTATTATTATTGTTACTATTATTATTATTATGATAATTATTATTATTATTGTTGTTGTTATCATGATTTTAATTTTTGTTGTTCTTTTCGTTTCTATTTTCTTCTTTTTCCGTATTATTTTTCTTTCTTCTTCTTCGTTTGGTTCTTGTTCTGCGTCTTTTTTCTTCTACAGCTTCTTCTTCTTCGCTGTCTACTTTTTCTTCTTCTTCTTCTCAATCTTCAGCTTTTTTCTTCTTTCTCTTTCTCTTTTTTTTTTTTTTTTCTTTCTTTTCCTTGAGAATAAGGCTAACGTGCTGGGATGTTGTAACTATACAAGCATAGATTTAATAAGCCACTAGCATGAAGTTATGGGAAAGACTAGAGGTGGATAGCTGTGGATAGCAGTACGGTCCAATGCCTAGAAGAAAGACTACAGATCCTATGCTTACTATCCTATATCTGCGCAGAAGTCCTGAGAAGGCTAGACGGAGTAGCACTGTGTGTCTGTGGAATGGGACAAAGCTTCTAATAGGAAGCCGAGAGAGGAGTAATGGTGTAGCACGAGGAAGCCAGGAGTAATAGGAAAGTATGCGAGGATGGCGCAGGATGTGGGTGAGGACAGTATGACAGCGGTGCGGGTTGAAGTAGGATTGACGGACGGGTTGAAGGGGGAGAGGGGATTGCATCAAGGATCGGATCTGAGGCTTTCCTTATTTGCATTGGTGATGGGTATGGTTGACAGGCGAGGTCAGGCAGGGGTTTCCATTGATTATGATGGCAGCGGTTGACTAGATTGTGTAGTAGGAGTAGAGGGTTGAGGTTGAGGAGAGCCTGGAGAGATGGAAGAGAAGAAAGGAAATGAAAGCGAGTAGGTACCGTGAGCGAATGAGAGGAAGGGCGGCGCGACGGTGTAGTGGAAAGCGAGTAGGTACCGTGAGCGAATGAGAGGGAGGGCGGTGCGACGGTGCGACGGTGCAGTGGAAAGCGAGTAGGTACCGTGAGCGAATGAGAGGGAGGGCGGTGCGACGGTGCAGTGGAAAGCGAGTAGGTACCGTGAGCGAATGAGAGGGAGGGCGGTGCGACGGTGCGACGGTGCAGTGGAAAGCGAGTAGGTACCGTGAGCGAATGAGAGGGAGGGCGGTGCGACGGTGCGACGGTGCAGTGGTGGTGAAGGTGGATTAGTTTCAACACTATGGCGTCCTCGGTTCAAAATGAAGGATTTTGTGCTAGAGAGGTGAAGAAAAGGTGAAGAAAAGAGCACAGGCAGGGAAGAAAAGAATGACAGGGATGATTTGTGATAGAATGAGATCTGCGAGAATGAACTGGAAAGCTTAAAAGCTTAAAAACAGCTATGATGTATGGTTTAGAGGCAGTGGTACTCGCTAAAAGAAGATAGAAGATGCTGGGATTTTCGTTGAGAGTGTCATAAATAGACAAGATTAAGAGAAAGTATGCTAAAGGGAGAGCTCAAGAATGATTTAGGATTGGAGACAGAGTGAGAGAGCTGAGATTGCGATGGTCTGGGCTGAGGAGTGATGCTGAGGATGAAGAAGTGGGCTGGAGAGGTTTATGGATGAGGGATGGCATGCAGGTGGTGGGTGTAACAGAAGAAGATGCTCATATGTGTGTGTGTGTGTGTGTGTGTGTGTGTGTGAAGTGGTTGTGATGATGCTTATTATCTACTTTCTCTCTCCTTCTTTCTTTCTCTCTCTCTCTCTCTCTCTCTCTCTCTCTCTCTCTCTCTCTCTCTCTCTCTCTCTCTCTCTCTCTCTCTCTCTCTCCCTCCCCCCTCCCTCCCTCCCTCTCTATCTATCTCTCTTCCCTTACCAAAATCTTTTTTTTTTTTTTTGAGTTCATTTTTATGGCTACAACTAAAAAAAAAAAAAAAAAAGACATCCAACCATGCACGAAGTCAACAGAACCCTTGCAGCATATATATATCTCTCTGTGCTGCGAATCACGTGTCATTTTATGCTCAGGGGATTCTTTATCATTATTATCATTATTTTAATTACGTTGAATTACATTTTCCTAATTACCGTAATTATGCAACTTTGACTCGTTTCCCGTGAATATTTTTGACTCGCCGCTGAAAGCATGAATTAACCGTTTTTAAAAACATTATTTAAAATTTCGAATATATGTTTTCAACTTTCTCTAAATTCTCCATTCCAGGTATTAAAAAGTGTGTGAAAAGGGTTGTGCAGTAGATGCATAAGTGGAAATATTAAACGCAAACACACACACACACTCACACACACACGCAGCCACACACACACACACACACACACACACACACACACACACACACACATACACACACAGTTATATATATATATATAATATATATATATATATATATATATATATATATATATATATATACATATATATATATATACATATATATATATATATATATATATATATATATATATATATATATATATATATATATATATACGCAGTATATCATTCACTACACTAGTTCTGTTGCACTCCATTTCCCAAGCGGCCGTTAAGCAGTGCAAAAGAGATAAGTTCAGTAGTTACTGTTGAAGTAACAGCCTAATTCATAGCGTGTTCATGAAATATTTTCGGAAATGGCAGTTTGGTTCAGATAAGGTCGTTAAGTCTTCGGGAATATTCGCCTTTTTTCATTGTTTCTGTTTGTTTGTTTGTTCGTTTGTTTGTTTTTTCGCTTTAATTTATTTTCATCGTATTTCTTTCTTCCTTTTTTCTTTGTTCTTGGTCTTCGTTTTGATCGTTTCTTTTCGTTCTTCTTCATGCTCTACTTCAAATCCTTCTCTGTCTCATTCTATCTATCTAACTAACTATATCTATCTATCGATATTTATCTATCTATCCATCTCTCTCTCTCTCTCTCTCTCTCTC
>BOPN01004360.1:10000-12500 GCA_017312705.2 Penaeus japonicus | reverse complement strand
AAATAATATCTATCTATCTATCTATAGGTTTACCACCTCTCTTTTACGTGGAAAGGGATAAACACAGACAGAGAGGGAGAGAGAGAGAGATAGAGAAAGAGAGAGGGACACACACATATATAGGGACGGAGGGATAAAGGGGAGAGAGAGAGAGAGGGAGAGGAAACAGAGAGAGTGAAATATATATGAGAGAGAGAGAGAGGAGGGGGGCGAGAAAGAGAGAAGGAGGGATTAAGGGAAGAGAGATAGAAGGAAAAGGAAAGAGATAGAGAGAAAAAAAAGAGAAATATGAATAAAAAATGAAAGCCAGAGAAATCAATAATCTTTCTGAATTTCAAAAAGCATGGCAGTTCAAGAACCTCAGAAAGAGTGAACATAACAGACAAGATCAAAGAACGTATCGTAGAGGTCGTTTATCTTTATCTATTGCGTCATCACTCAGAACCAGATGACGTCAGACTGGTTGACGTGGCTATTGACGTCATTGATTGTCTGTTATTGCCGTCACCGTGTATATATTTTTTTGGTGTATTGTGTGATACGACGCTATGAATCGTACTGCTTTTCTGTTTAATATAACACACGCATACACGCACGCACGCACGCACACACATACACGCACGCACTTTTTTTCTAAAATTCAACTTTCATTCTCATTTCAAAAAAGAAATGAGAATAAGAGAAAGAGAGAGAGGGGGGGAGAGAGAGATAGAGTGAAAGAAAGAGAGAGTGAGCAGTTATTTAAAAGAGAGATGGAGTGAGAGGGGGAAGGGAGAGACGGAGAGAGGGAAAGAATGTGTGTGTGAGAGAGATAGAGAGACATAAAGACTCAGAAAAGAGATAGAGATAGATACATAATTTCCATCAAACACAGATGTAATCAAACTTTTCACCATCTGTGTATTAAACAGTACATGTTGCAGATCTTGCGACGTGGAAGGAGTTCTGGAAGTTTCTTAATTTGTTAGCAATTTCCCGCTACATAATTTCGCTCACCGGGACACTGCATAGCATTTTTTTTCTTCTTTTTCTTTTCTGATTTTATTTTCAGGAAAGAAAAAAAGAGATAAAGAAAGTGAATAAGAACACAATAAGAAAAGAGAATAAGACTAAGAAAGATATTTAAAAAATGAAGGAAAGGATAAAGAAAAAAAAGAAAAAAAAGAAGAGGAAGCTAAAAGGGAAAAAAAGGAAAAGAAGGAAAAAAAAGCAAAGAGGAGAAGAATAACAAGAAGAAAAGGGAGAAAACAATAAGAAAAAGGAAAAAATAGAAATAAAAGGAAAAGACGAAGAAAAAAAGAAAAGAAAAATATGGTTTAGATGAACAAAAGATTAACATTGTTTAATAGGGATTGATAAATCATTAATATTCAATAAATGATAAATAGAATATAGATAAATACGATAATAGATAAAGATTTTCACACAAAATACGATATTATAGATATAGCGAATAAAATACGGCATAAAAAAATCAAAAGAAATAGAGTAAGAAAAATGATAACATGCAATATCAAATCGGACAAAATAATAGAAACAAATGATAAAGATAAACAAACACGATATAAGATTATAAATAAAACGAATATTTACAAAAAAAAAAAAATTCTCTCTCTCTCTCTCTCTCTCCTTCTTTTCCTCTCTCTGCCTCTCTTTTTATGCTTTGTTTCGCTCTGACTCTCTTCTTCTTATTATTATTATTATTTCCCTCTCTCCTTCTTCTTCTTCTTCTTCTTCTTTCCCTCTCTCTTTATCTCTCTTATTTTTCTTCTTTCCCTCTCTCTCTCTATTTCGCTATAATTATCTCTCTCTCTCCTTCTTCTTTCCCTCTCTCTATTTCGCATTGATTCTCTCTTTCTCTCTCTCTCTCTTCTTCTTCTTCTTCTTCTTCTTTCCCTCTCTCTCTTTAGCTTTGATTCTCTCTCTCACTCTCCATTTCGCATTGATTTTCTCTCTTTATGTTTTCTTTCGCTTTGATTATCTCGCTCTCTCCTTCTTTCTCTCTTCTTCTTCTTCTTCTTCTTCTTTCCCTGTCTCTCTATTTCGCATTGATTCTCTCTCTCACTCTCCATTTCGCATTGATTCTCTCTCTCTCTCTCTCTCTCTCTCTCTTTTATGTTTTCTTTCGCTTTGATTCATTCTCTCTCTCTCTCTCCTTCTTTCTATCTCTCTTCTTCTTCTTCTTTCCCTCTCTCTCTATTTCGCATTGATTCTCTCTCTCTCTCCTTCTTCTTCTTTCCCTCTCTCTATATTTCGCATTGATTCTCTCTCCCTCAAAAAAAAAAATATATATATATATATATATATATATATATATATATCTATCTATCTATCTATCTATCTATCATATCTATCTATCTATCTATCTATCTATCTATCTATCTATATATATATATATAAAAAAAACGAATGATTTCTTAAACATATTAGACGGGGATTTAAAAGCACTGGAATGAAGGGCCCTGTAATTTCGCGACAGGAACGTGTGTCTAACATGAGG
>BOPN01004359.1:117500-120000 GCA_017312705.2 Penaeus japonicus | reverse complement strand
CTCAAAAAATGAAACAAAACTTGAGGACACGGTGTCCCCGAGCTTCCTTCTGATCAGCCAAGGACCTTCTTTCCCCTTCTGGTTTCTCATTTCCTGTGGATCAAAAGGTAGCTCGTTGAAACTTACACAGAGAGAGAAAGAAAAGGA
This sequence comes from Penaeus japonicus, assembly GCA_017312705.2. Classification (NCBI taxonomy): domain Eukaryota; kingdom Metazoa; phylum Arthropoda; class Malacostraca; order Decapoda; family Penaeidae; genus Penaeus; species Penaeus japonicus. The sequence continues at coordinate 119,853 of BOPN01004359.1, read as the reverse complement.
GGTGATTAGGTAGAAGAGGAGATGGGAGAGGAGGATGTCGATGACGAGGAGGAAGTGGAGGTGGGAGGGGAAGGGGGGGCGGGGGGAGGAGGTGGAGGAAAAGATGGAGGAGGAGGAGAAGGAGGAATGGATGGAGGAGTAGGTGGAGGCGGAGGAGGACGAGGCGGAGGAGAAGGAGGAGGAGGACAACGACGACGATGACGATTACGAGGAAGTGTGTGTGTGTGTGTATATACATATATATCACTACTACAACTGACCATTATTATTATGAAAATCGTTATCACTAACAATGATAAGCATTGTCATTATCACCGTAAACAATATCGCTACAATAAACTTCCTTACCAATTCATTTTTTTTTTCACCTCATTCCTATTTCGAGTTAGTTATTTTGAAGCATATTGTTCATGTTTTTTGTTTGTTTATTTGTTTGTTTTTTGTTCGTTCTGCAATGTTTCGTCAACACGGTGCATTTATTCCTGTCACACAGAGACAGGTTGACAGACAGGGTAATCAGCAGTAATGTATAGTATTTTGTGTAATGCCCATGTCTGTGTGGGAGGATCATGTGCATATATGTGTATTTCATGGACTATGTGACTGTGAATGATAGAGGGAGGAATATGATTTATTTTGAAAGTAATTTCTTGATAATGACGACTTTTGAATGTATATAAGCAAAAAAAAATGAGAAATAAAAAATAATGATAGTAAACAAATAGATATGTGTTTATATATATATATATATATATATATATATATATATATATATATATATATATATACATATACATACATACATATATATATATATATATATAAATATATATATATATATATATATATATATATATATATATATATGTATATATATATATATATATATATATATATATATATATATATATATATATATATATATATATACATATACATACATACATATATATATATATATATATATATATATATATATATATATATATATATATATACTATATACATATATATATATATATATATATATATATATATATATATATATATATATATATATATATATACATACACATATATACACATACACATATATACATACACAAACACACACACACACACTGACACCCATACACACACACACACACACACACACACACACACACACACACACACACACACACACACACACACACACACACACACACACACACACACACACACACACACACACACACACACGGGAGGGAGAAGGGAGAGAGGGAAGGTGAAGGGAAGGAGGGAAGGAGGCAGGGTGAAGAGAGAGAGAGAGAGAGAGAGAGAGAGAGAGAGAGAGAGAGAGAGAGAGAGAGAGAGAGAGAGAGAGAGAGAGAGAGAGAGAGAGAGAGAGAGAGAGAGAGAAAGAGAGGGCGGGGGGTATACAGATAGACAGATAGATAGATAAATCGATAGACTGATAGATAGACAGATAGATAGATAAATTTACAGATGAATAGGCAATTGTATATGTGTATGTTAGTACGAAACAGGAATGGGGGAGGAGGAGGAATAATAAAGATAATTATTAAAATATTCTTAACAATTTATCAAAATCTGAGCGTAAAAATGCATATGAAAGAAGATATTCCAAGGTCTTTCATAAGGCTAAGTGAAAGATAAATATATTGAGGGCTTGTAATACGCATCTGTATTTGAAGTACAGAAGGGGTCTTTGTCGGGCTGTGCATACATGAAAAGTGTATTGTCTGTATTTGGCGTATCTAGGATCAAATAACCAATTTATATTATATACATATTACCTCGTGTAAACTTTCGGTTCTGAATTAACAATAGATCAGATTGTAAGATAGTTCTGATAACCATTGCATACCGTTGCAGATTAGTGTTTGATATAGATAGTTTGGCTTACTAGCATCTCTTGGTTAACAGGTTAGACAGATACATACCGCCAGTGCTGTTTACATGTTTACATTCGCATGCAAGCAAGGGTAAATATATAGCCAATGAAAACATGTATATGCATGCAAAATGATAGTGGTTCATTAAAATACCTTTTCACATGAAATATCTGCGTAAACGGTGTATGTAAATGTAAATAAATAAATGTGTGTATATATATATATATATATATATATATATATATATATATATATATATATATATATATATATATATATATATATATATATATATATATATATATATATATATGGCGCACAAGCCAGTGCAACTTGGTGCCGGTCCCAAGCCCGGATAAATGGGGAGGGTTGCGTCAGGAAGGGCATCCGGCGTAAAATTATGACCAATACTACTATGCGGATCACAAATGAGAGCACCATACCGGATCGGTCGC
>BOPN01004359.1:77500-80000 GCA_017312705.2 Penaeus japonicus | reverse complement strand
TTTCTGTTCCTTTTTTATTTATTTTTCTTTGTTCCCCTCCTTTCTCTCCTCTGTTTTATCCTGTGTCCTCTTTATCCACATTATTAACTCTTTGTTGACGCTTTCCATTAACTCTCTTGTGTATTTTTCATTCTCTTCCTTTTATTCACCGTTATCTCATGCACCCTTACTCTCTCCATCACCCTTTTATCCTTTCGATTTTCATCATTCTCTCTATCTCCCTTGTTATCTGGCGCAATATATTTCTTTCTCATTCACCCTTGCTTATGTACATCTCTTGTATTATTATTCCCATTGTCATTCTACAAACTGGAATTTTGTTATCATTCCCATTGTCAAACTAGAATTGTTATCATTCCCATTGTCAAACTAGAATTGTCAAACTACAAACTAGAATTTTGTTTAGATTTTCACCCTTTCACTCTTCCTGTTCTTTGCTCACTGTCACATTTTTTACATTCTAATCAGGAAGCTCAGATTTCTTATTTCCATTGTCAATTTCACTTTCTCTCTGCATTTTCATATTCTCGCCTAATTCTTCACCTTTCCGTTTTTCATTCTTTCTTTCTTTCTTGTTGATTATTCGTGTTTTCTATTCTACTGTCTCCTCTTCTGTTTTCTTTATAATCACTGTCATATTCTCTCTTTGTTCACCCTAAATCTTTCCTTTCTTCACTCTCTACCCTCATTTTCACAGTCACTTAACTCTCACCATCTCAACTCATTCACGTTCACCCTTTAATATTCACTCCTCGGTCTTTCTTACTCATTAATCTTCCTCAGTTTATCTCGTCAGCATCACCATTGTTACTTAAGTCATTTTCCTTCCTTGTTCTCATTTTCAAATCTCGAATCTGTTTCCCTTCTTTCTCCTTCTTACTCTTTTTCCTCTCTTCTTTCACTCTCAATCTTCACTCTCCTACTATAGCCTTCCCTCCCTCCTCTATCACTTTCCCCTCATTCTTGGTCGACACATTCCCCCTCACACTCTCCTCCCGAGCTCTCACTTTCTTTCATTCATCCCGTTCACAATCCCCAATCCCCTTACTCTCCTTCAGTGTCCTTCCCTCATTCTTCGTTTTAACATTTCCCTCTCTCATCCTACTCCTTCCTTACTCACTCTCGTAATCCTCTCATTTTCTTTCACTCTACCTCATTCTCTTCAAAGATTCAGCCACAAGTTCTTCTCCCTCATCTCACCTTTACTCCTCCTCCCTCTTGCCTTCATATTCCCTCCTCTGCCTTCACTTCCACCCCACTTTCTTCTTTTTCCTTCCTTATTACCCCTCCCCCTTCCTCTCTTCTCATTATCTCCCTCGTTCCCTCCTCATTTCCCCTCTCGTTCACCATTCACTCTCCCACCTTCTCCTATCAAGCTTCACTCTCTCTCTCCCTCTATCTCCCTCTCTGTTTCTCTCTCTCTCTCTCTCTGCTCACTTTCCCTCCTCCCTCTCTCCTTCTCCTCTCGTCACTTCTTCACATTCTCCTTCCCCCATCTCTCCCTCCTCCCTTTTCCTCCTTCACATCAGCCAGCATTACCCTACCCGCCTCTTCTTCCTTCACATCCACCGGAGAGGTTTGTCTCAATTTACCGACCAGAGAAAAATAGTCCATGATTAGCGAGGGTTGTAAATGAGAACGTCGAAGGGATGGGGGGGGGGGGGAGAGGATGGATGAAGAAAAAAGAAGAAGGAGGAGGAGGAGGAGAGTATGGAGGACGAAGAGAGGAGAGGAGAGGAGGGGATAAGTGGAGACAGGGAGAGAGGAAGATGGGAGAGAAGAAAGGAGGAGAACGGGAGATAGAGGAGAGAGGGAAAAAAAGGGGGGGGGGGGGGGGGAAGAGGTTGGTAGTTGAGAATGAAGAGGGAGGAGGAAGAAGGTGGAGAGTGAGAGAGAAGGAGAAAAAGGATAGAGAGGAAGGTGTGATAATGATGGTGATAGAAGGGAAATGCCTTGAGAGACGTACAGCGAGAGAGAGAGAGAATGAAAGAGAGAGAGAAAAAATAATAATAACAATAACAGCGAAAAAGAGGGGCAAACAAACACACTGAGAGAAATAGGAAGAAAGACAAACTGACATAAAAACAAAAACAAAAAAGCAGATAGACAGACAAAGAGAAACAGAAAGACAGAGAAATAGACACAGAAAGGTAAACAAACTAAAAAAAAAAAAAAAAAAAAAAAAAAAAAAAAAAAAAAAAAAAAAAAAAAAAAAAAAAAAAAAAAAAAAAAAAAAAAAAAAAAAAAAAAACAGAAAGAGAAACAGAAAGACAGACAAACTAATATAATTAAACACAAATAGACACAGAAAGGTAGACAAATTAACATAAAAAATAACAGAAAGAGAAACAAAAAGACAGACAAATTAACATAATCAAACACAAATAGACACAAAAAGGTAGACAAATTAACATAAAAAAAAACAGAAAGAGGAACAGATAGACAGACAAACTAACATAATCAAACACAAATAGACACAGAAAGGTAAACAAATTAACAT
>BOPN01004359.1:55000-65000 GCA_017312705.2 Penaeus japonicus | reverse complement strand
TTCATGCAGCTCTATTTACGCTTAGGTTTAATGTTTATGTTTCCGGGGAAAAAGGGTCGTAGTTGGGGTAATTGATCGATTAGTGTCAGTGTTTATAAGCTCTATGGATCCTTAATTGTCTTTCTCTCTCTCTCTCTCTCTCTCTCTCTCTCTCTCTCTCTCTCTCTCTCTCTCTCTCTCTCTCTCTCTCTCTCTCTCTCTCTCTCTCTTTCTCTCTTATTCTTTCATCTACAGTAAGTAGATATAGGGTGGCAAGTCTCCTTACCTGCAGCACGCGTTTGTGTGTGTTTGTGCATTATGCCTCCTTGCACATGTGCCTGTAATCATGTACAAATAATTGTACATTCATTCACGCCCCTACCCACACAAACACCCACCTTCCCTTCCAAAGCCCTTATCAACACAGCACCAGTGCACGTTACCCATTTACATATCTCTCTCCACGTGAGTGCAAATAAACTCCAAAAAGGCCACGTATCTAGACAAAGCTATTACACCCTAACCGCTTCTAACCCGACCCAGTAGCATGGATAACGAACCACTTTGAACCTTCTGCCTCACATTAATTAGCTCTCCAAGACAATCAATGGAAAAACAACAAAGTTAATACGTGTAGTAGTCAAACGGGGATACAACACAGGGTAATTATATTCTACTCTGTCTATACCTAGTGTTTGTTCGATGGGGGATGAAGAGCAATGATAAATAAAGGGTATGTGATGAATAATGAATATTCTAGAGGGATACTTAAGTGGTAGATAGTTTAGAGGAAAGAGAAGCGCGTTGATGAAGAGATGATAATAAGTGGGATGTAAGTGGAAACAAAATAAGAAGTAGAAGGATAAAGGGGTAGATAAAGAGACAGGGGAGGAAGAAGAATAATTGAAGGAAAAATGTCTTTTTGAAAAAGAGGAGGAGGAAAAAAAGAAAAAGAAAGGTAAAGAGAGGGGTAAGATTAAAAACAAGAACGGGAAGATAAAAGAGAAAGAAAAGGAGGAGAAAGAGAAGGAAAGGAAAAAGCAAAAGGGAAGAAAGAGGAGAAGCAGAAAAAGAAGGGAAGGGAGAAGGAGGAAGAGAACGAAATGGAGAAGGAGAAGAGGCGAGGGAAAGAAGGGTGAGCGAGATGGAAGCGGAGAAGAAGGAAAGGGAAAAGGCGAAGGAGAAACGGAGGGAGAAGGAAATAAGACGAAGAAGAAAAAGATAGAACAAAGGAAAATGGATTAAAATATGGAACGAAGAAATTAGATGGGTGAATGAAAAAGAAAACGGGGGAAGGGCCGAACTGACAAAGGGGAAACTATAGTTAAAGTGAAGAGAAGGAAATCGGGCGAGAGACAGACGAGCGAGAATAAGCATAAGATTAACGAAGCTCCTCAAGCAACACCCTCCTTCAGGCAACTCAAGCCACGCTAAATAGATCCTCAAAGACGCCCTTGATAGAGAAGGCAGGACACGCAGACCCTCGTTTCAACTCGATCGAGCACTAAGGGTATTCAGCATGGTTGCCTTAAACAATGGAATGGTAATCAAGAGGAGGGTAGCGATGGTAGCTAGTGGTATCTCATTTCGTGATGCAGGGGGAGGGGGGAGGGAGGGAGAGAGGGAGGGAGGGAGGGAGAGAAGGAGGGAGAGAAGGTGGGGAGGGAGGGAGGGAGGGAGGGAGGGAGGGAGGGAGGGAGGGAGGGAGGGAGGGAGGGAGGGAGGGAGGGAGGGAGGGAGGGGGAGGGAGGGAGGGAGGGAGGGAGGGAGGGAGGGAGGAAGGAAGAGGGAGGTAGGGGCAGGACTTGGACCATTTGTGTTAGAGTTTTTTTTTTCTTTTTTTTTCTGAAGTTATACGTATGGTGTTAATACACTTTGATTTACGGAAATATTCGTAGATATATGTAAATGTAAATCAATATATAACTGTATAGACTTGGATACTGCAAATGCAAATAGCCGTAAAATAACCGGAAGAACGTTGCAAAATGAAAATCTAACTGTTAATCTCATAGAATGCTTAAACAACATCGCGTATTGCAAGCAATGATACACCAGAATCCAAATTACACGAGCAAGTGTATCTTTTTCAAAAAAAAGTCATCATGTCATTTCATATCTCCTCTTGTTACGTAATCAGATTAAGACTATAAGCAGCACTCCATAAGCTTATACACAGCACTCGACTTTGTTTCAATCCCAGAAGTTTCACGGACGAATGAGCCCGAATTCGCTCACTCGCTCCGACTTACTGCTCGGCTAATCCGACCGACGCCACTTTCCACAATAGCTTTCCATCTTTTTTTTTTTTTTTTTTTTTTTAGTTTTTTAGCTTTTCCATTTAGCTTATTTTTCTTTCTTTTTTCCTTTTTTTATATGTTCTCTGTGTCTGTTTGACCTTGTTTATTGGTCTGTCTGTTTGTCTGTCTGTGAGTCACTGTCTCTCTCTCTCTTTCTGTCTCAATCTGTCTGTCTAATTACCTCTCTCTCTCTCTCTCAATCTGTCTGTCTAATTACCTCTCTCTCTCTCTCTCTTTCTCTCTCTCTCTCTCTTCCTCTCTCCCCTCTCTCTCTCTCTCTCTCTCTCTCTCTCTCTCTCTCTCTCTCTCTCTCTCTCTCTCTCTTTCTTTCTCTCTCTTCTGCTCTCTGCTATTTTAACCCTCTCCTTCTTATCTCCCTTTTTTGTCACAATTCATTCGTACCCTTCTTGCTCACGCCCCCTCTCATTCTCTGTCCCCTCACTCTCTCTCCTACCTCCTACCTCCCCCCCTTCCTATTCATTTCTCTCCCACCCTCTCTCCACACTCTATCTCCCTTTCCTTCCCTCCTCCCTCTCCCTCCCTCACTATTCACCTCACTTCCCTCCCTCACCCTCAAGCTCCCAACCTACATCCCCCCACCCCCTCTTAGCCTCACCTTCCCCTACTCCCCTCCTCGCCCATTTAACACTAACCCCCTCCCCTCCTACCCTCACCTTCCCCCACCCCCTTCTTCGCCTCTCTCTAACCTCTCCCCTCCCTCCCTTCCTCCCCTTCTACCCTCACCTTCCCCCACCTCCTTCAACGCCCTTCTCTACCCCCCCCCCTATCCCCATCCCTTCTACCCTCACCTTCCCCCACCCCCTTCTTCGCCTCCCTCTAAACTCTCCCCTCCCTCCCTCCCTCCCCTCCCACCCTCACCTTCCCCCACCCCCTTCTTCGCCTCTCCCTAACCTCTCCCCTCCCTCCCCTCCCACCCTCACCTTCCCCTCACTTCCGCCCACAGCCTCCTTCCTCCGCCAAAGGACTCCCTCCTTCTTTGCCATCGTTCCGACGCTCCAGACAGCTTTTCCGCCTCTTTAGGAAACCACTCAGATGTTTTACGTTTCTCTTTTTTCCACCTTTTTTTCTTACTTTTCCCTTTTTTCCACCTTTTTTTTTCTTACTTTCCTCTTTTTTTTCTTACTTTTGCCTTTTTTTTCCGGAGGGCGCAAATGTCCCTTGCCTTTAGGACGCACCGCCATCAGAGTCTCTCCCTAATTCAACCAATTCTGAAGTTCTGCGCGCGGGAAACTCCTCCATTAGCTGTGCTCTCGCGACTCGCTTCTTCTCCGTCTTCTGTTCCAGCTCCTTCTTCTTCTTCTTCTTCTTCCTCTTCTTTTCCTCTTCCTCCTCCTCCTCCACCTACTACTACTACTACTATTCCTCCTCTCCTATCTTTGCCTTCTCCTCTGTCTTCTCACCCTCCTTTCCTTCTTGATGTTCTTCTTCGTCTTCTTGTCCTATCCTTCATTTTTTTTTTTTTTTTTTTTACTTTTCCCTCTCGCCTACTTTCTTTTCCTCGATCTCTCATTTCTCCTCCTCTCTTTCTCTTTTTTTCTTGTTCTTGCTTTTCCATTTTATTCTTCGTTCTCCCGACTTTTCCCCTTTCTCCTTTACTTCCTTTTCCCATTTTTACTTCTCTTTTTCTTCTCTTTCTCTATTTTTTTCTTTCTTTTCCTCCTGCTTCTTCTACTTCTACTTATATTATATTTTTTCTCCTCCATCTACATCTACTACATTTCTTTTCTTTCTTCGGCTCCTCTTTCCTTCCGCCTTTTCTTCTCTTACTTTTCCTTTTCGTCTTTCTTTTTTCTCAGTTTTGTCCCCTTCCTCTTCTTTCTTTTCCTCCTTCTCATATTTCTACTTTTGCTCCTCTCCTTCTTTCGTTTCCTTCTTCTGATCTTTCTTTTTTTCTCCATGCACTTTCTCCTTCTTCTTCTACTCTTCTACCTCATCTTCCTCCTTTTTGTGGAATGCAATGATTTTATCTCCGTTATTCTTCTATGTACTAAATGTAAAGTTAATTCTTTATATATATATATATATATATATATATATATATATATATATATATATATATATATATGTATATGAATACATAATTCTAATTTTCACTTTCCTTCTATTTTTCTTGCCCCTATTCCTCTCCTCTGTTTTCTCTTCCTCTGTATCCTCATCTTCTTTTTTTCTGTTCTTCCTCTTTCCTTTCCTTTTCATTCTTCTCTTACCTCCTCAACCTTCTGTCCTCATCTACATCCTTCCTGCCTCCTATCTCTTCCTTCCCTTCTCTCCTTCCCTCTTATTCTTCTCCCCTTCTTATTATTATCCTCCTTACCACTTCTCTCATTTACCACTCCTTGAACCTCCTTCTGTATATTCCATTTCCGTCTGCAATGTTGCTTTCTTATGGCTCTCCAATTCAACAGTTGCGGAGCCAGAGGAATCCTATATTACCCGCTGTCCTCAGCACAAGTTAACAAGGTGGATTGCCCTCAGCCCTTACATCTAATCAAAATCTGTTATTTCTTTCCTTTTATTGAAACAAATTGATTTGTTTCCCTTTCTCTCGTGACCTTGTTTGGAAACACACACACGCACGCACACACATATAAGACTTTTTTTTATTAGATATATATATATATATATATATATATATATATTAAGATATCTATAATATATTCAAATGGTAACAATACTCATCTAAAAGCATTGATAACCCCCTGAAAGCACAATGTTTCTGCATTTGCCTGCAATCAGTAAATTATAATTACACAACATCATTACCTCAAGGGATATCCCATCCACGCGTTTATCACTTTCTTCTCCCTCTTTTCTCTTTTGCAAACGTGATCATGAACACGAAAAATTCAGTGCAATCCACTTAGTTGCCAAGAGAATATAGTCTCGATTGCCTCTCAAGTACACTTTGGTGTTTTGTAATGGAGATGACCAAGAATATTGTCTTGTCTGTGCTTATGTAAAATGTGGTATGTGTAAAATGCAAGTAATTGTATCTATGCATTTGTACCCACGTGCACACAGGCTTCTGATTAAACGGAGTTGATATATGAGATCTGCGCACATGCATACGTACATACGCACTTACACATGAACACTTCTACACATGAGCATCTAGAAATATGTACACCATGTCTTATTATTACTATCATTATAATTGTCATTATTATTACTGTTATTACTATCATTATGATCATCATTTTTATTATCATCATTATCATTATTATTGTCACTTTTTATCATTATTACTATTATCACTATTATTATCGCCTTACATTATGATTTATTATTCTACTCCATCTACACCAACTCCTCGTATTCTACCCAAACTAACAACAAATCCCCAAGTATCAGTAGTCTCCTTAAACTACCAAAAGAGCCACAAACAGCGTAACATTCTTCCTTAATCATCATTCCTTGCAAACTAGCAACTAAAACTCCTTTATCCGACACTCCTCCCCAACAGGGATTTAATTCTACGGAAATTCGTCTGCTATTTCGGTAAACAAATGACTGTCGATGACGTATCGGTGAGCTATGGTACTTGTAGGTGATCTTTTTCCTCAGGTATAAATTAATACCTAAGACACTATAAATGCAGAATGCAAAAAAGAAAGGCAAAAAGAAGAAAAAAAGACAGGAATATTATGTTTCATTACTTTGTTTCACTCAATATTTTAAAAGGCGAATACATTTATTCATATTCAGTGAAAGTATTACAACCACATATCCAAATTTGCCATAGTTTGTCATTTCACATTATGACAAACAAAGCAAACATCTACGTTATCCAATCACAGCGCAAGGATGTTAGCCAATGAAAACATCCCCCCCCCCCGAAAAAAAAAACGATAGTTGAGTGCAGCCCTGCTCCCCAACACCTAAAAGAGCCACGCTCACCCTAGCATTCAAAAGAACCGCTGCGTAACTCTAGCACTCTGCGCATTCTCCCCATACTATCATTTTCCACCCTGCAGAAAGAGTTCCCATCACACGGACTCAAAACACACTAACCCAACTAGCACAGCACACGCATCACACACCCCAATTCCCAGCCGTGTATCCCAGGGAGAGAAGCCCCGCTCGGCTCACAGCACACGCATCATTCTCACTTACAAACGGGGTTAGAACGGGGTCAAAACGAGGTCAAACGACTGCCCAGGGACTCGCATAGAAAGGGTCTTTTGCTAATAAACCACGTGTGTTGCTTTTTTCTGTTTTTTTTTTTTTTTTGCTTTCATGTCCTTTTTCTATTTTTTATCCATCGATGTAATTATTATTATCATCATCATTTTTCTAAATATCTGAGCATTATGTTTCGATAATCTAGTAAAATCTAGTAAGATAGACAAATAGGTAATTAGACGAACAGGCTTTGCATTAGATATTTCATATAAGTAGGTATTAGAGCTGTCAGATAGAGAATTAATTAGAGAAAACGAGAGGAAGAAAGAGAGAGAGAGAGAGAGAGAGAGAGAGAGAGAGAGAGAGAGAGAGTCAAAGAAAGAAATGGTTTTTCCACAGTCATGTTGATATTTGGTGGAAGACTCATTTTATCTGTAAAACCACAGGCTTTTCAGTTTTAACTCATTGCCGTTTTGTTTCAAGAAATTGCGGTAAATATATGTGTCTGTGTCAATGAGTTTGTGTGTGTGTGTGTGTGTGTGTGTGTGTGTGTGTGTGTGTGTGTTTATATATGTACACGTGTGGATTCAAAGGTATATGCTTATATCTGTGCATACATGCACGTATGTATGTTATTGTGAATATGTTCACGTTTCAGACATATCACAATGTATATTTTACATTTGTGCGTATCCCCACGTATGAGCATACGTGGGTAAGTAGGAGGTTCAAGGACGACCTTCTACACCACAAGGATAACCTTCAACACGACCTCGAGGAGCATCGAGGTCGAATCATGGCCTATCACGGTGAGAGAAAAGCTCTTTGTCACGGACATCAATCTCCAGGTAGGGAGAGACCTCAGGGGAGAGGGGGGAGGGAGGAAGCAGGGGGGGAGAGGCCTTGGGGGAGATGGGTGTGGGGGAGGGGGAGAGGCCTTGGGGGAGAGGGGGAAGGGAGGAAGTAGAGGGGGAGAGGTCTTGGGGGAGATGGGTGTGGGGGAGGGGGAGAGGCCTTGGGGGAGAGGGGGAAGGGAGGAAGTAGAGGGGGAGAGGTCTTGGGGGAGATGGGTGTGGGGGAGGGGGAGAGGCCTTGGGGGAGAGGGGGAAGGGAGGAAGTAGAGGGGGAGAGGTCTTGGGGGAGATGGGTGTGGGGGAGGGGGAGAGGCCTTGGGGGAGAGGGGGAAGGGAGGAAGTAGAGGGGGAGAGGTCTTGGGGGAGATGGGTGTGGGGGAGGGGGAGAGGCCTTGGGGGAGAGGGGGAAGGGAGGAAGTAGAGGGGGAGAGGTCTTGGGGGAGATGGGTGTGGGGGAGGGGGAGAGGCCTTGGGGGAGAGGGGGAAGGGAGGAAGTAGAGGAGATGAGAAAGAGAGAGAGAGAGAGAGAGAGAGAGAGAGAGAGAGAGAGAGAAGAAACTTCAACTCCAGAAAAACAGACCCCCCCCCCAAAAAAAAAAAAAAAAAAAAAAACACAGAAAGAACTGAAGAAGAATAAAGAATGAAGGTGTTCAAGGAGAAGAGACGGGCGCGATAGATATGCCATCAAGGGGAGGGAAGGACAGGGGCTGAAGAGGAGAGGGGGGAGGGGGGAGGCAGAGAAGATGCCAGGGTATAAGTGGCATTGAAAAGCTCTTGACTTTTGGCGGTTCAATGGATTGAGTTCGATTGGACAGTGTTTTTCTTTATTTATTTTCCTTCTTTTTTCTTCTTTTTTATTACTCCCTTCTGTATCTTGTTTTCACAATGGTTTTTCGTTGTTTTTTCACTTTTTTCCAATTTGCTCTTTTCATTTTTTTTTCTTTATTAAATTTTAACCTTTTATCCTTTTATATTTTTTTCTCACTTATTTTTCAGTTTTCCCTTTTTTTATATATTTTATTTATTCATTTATTTATTTATTATTCTAAAATATACCTCCCGCTCTTTTTTATCATTTGTATCTACACTTTATTTCCACTTTTTTCTCTCTTCTTCTCCTTTTTCTCACTTTTCTCTCATATTTTTGTTATTTTCTTTTTTCGGCTTTTCTCCCTTCTGTTTCTCCCCATTTTCCTTTTCTTTCCTCGTTTTTTCTCCCTTTTTCTCTTTAATTTTGCTGTTTTCTTTCCTCGACTTTTCCCCCTTTTTCCTCTTTATTTTTTGTTGTTTTCTTTCCTCTCATTTTCTAACATGTTTTTTTTTGTTCAATTCATTTCTTTGCAATCCATTCTTATTCTCCAATTCCTGTCTCTCGCTTTTTCTCTCACTGTGAGATGTGTTCATAAAAGATTCTGATCCAATGACGGGTAGTTCTCCATCGGTTTATTTGGTTACTGACGGCACACGTTGGTAAGTTATTAATTACTGTTGTAGCGAGTGGCTTCTCGGATGTATCTTGCTGGGGGGGGGGGGGGACGTGTCTCGCGGCAGAGTCTGGGAAGCGTTTTGTGGTGGGTGTCTAAGTATGTTGAAGCTAATGACCCATACGAAGTAGTAATGTGATGCCAGACACAGGGTTTATACAAATTAAGTTTATTCCATTACGCATTTAGCCTGATGTTATGGTACACGAGATATGATACAAACTACAACAATATTCAAAGTAATAAAATATTAACACATATCAACAGGAGGAGAAATCAGGTGTGAGTTATAGCACGGTCGATCCCGGTCTGCCTGTATATTCCAGACATACGGGTTATGTGGAGGGTTTTCCCATCAGCAGTTCCCAGCAGTGGGAACCTTGGGGACGTAGCCTGGAATGGGAGGGCGTGGCAATCAAAGGTATTCTTTAGAGAGTAAATATAACTGGGAGATAACTATTTGTGAATTTTCTATCCATCAAATTTGATCTGATTTGGCCTGGTTTAAGAGAGGCATCGGGATCGCCTTACTAGCTAGAATGCGCATTCATGTAATATCTGTATATTGGTATTTTTGATATCATATATAAACACGCAATAAAATCCTCATACCGCTCGTGGAATTATCAAATGAATACGTCGATCGCCGATAAGAATGCAATTACTATGTTGAATGACCATGACAAAAAAACAGTTTTCCTAACAAAGAATGTTTTAACTTCTTACACTATTAAAACATATAAGCACACGCATATGGGGGATATAAAACAATAGGGAAATGCCCATAGTTATGCACTTATGTTTTTTGTCAAGTGGAAACATTACGAAGAGAAGTTTATATGTTGCGGCGGATGTGGAGGCTTCATCTCCGTTGATCTCTTTCTTGATTTCTTTCTTGATTTCTCTCTTGATTTCTCTCTTGATTTCTTTCTTCACGCTGCCAGGTCTCGCGTGTCCAAGTCTTGATGTTGGGGTCGCCTGGTTGTTCCCATGGCCTTACCTCCTAACGAACTCTTAACGTTGTAGGTTGCCCGTAGCGAAACTCTTGCTACTCTGCATTGTGGCAGAGAGCCCGGGAGCCGAGGGACTGATCCCATGGCAAGTGAAGTAAGTCTTTTCGGAGAGAAGTTTTCCAGTTATTTGTAGTGGATCCCGTTTCTGACAAGAGTTTATGCGGTGGTACCGGGGTCCCACTTCTGCCTCCAGTTTATGAGAGGTGCAGAAAGGGTTTTCCACAACT
>BOPN01004359.1:30000-32500 GCA_017312705.2 Penaeus japonicus | reverse complement strand
TTAGGTAATAAACATATTCTAGTCAATAAACATATCCTAGGTAATAAACATATTTTAGGTAATAAACATATTCTAGGCAATAAATATATCCTAGGTAATAAACATATCTTAGGTAATAAACATATCTTAGGTAATAAACATATCTTAGGTAATAAACATATCTTAGGTAATAAACATATCTTAGGTAATAAACATATCTTAGGTAATAAACATATCCTAGGTAATAAACATATCTTAGGTAACAAACATATCCTAGGTAATAAACATATCCTAGGTAATAAACATATCCTAGGTAATAAACATATCCTAGGTAATAAACATATCTTAGGTAATAAACATATCCTAGGTAATAAACATATCTTAGGTAACAAACATATCCTAGGTAATAAACATATCCTAGGTAATAAACATATCCTAGGTAATAAACATATCCTAGGTAATAAACATATCTTAGGTAATAAACATATCCTAGGTAATAAACATATCCTAATCCAACAGTGTTAACAGGATTCTTCTTCCCCAAGACACTGATTCTCGTCAATTTTCTTCCTTTGTTTTTATAGCATTATTCCTAGTCGTCTGTTTTGTCTTTCTTCTCCCTTGCTCACAGATGCCTTTCGATGAAATTGGCCTAAAGAACCTGTTAGTTCTCTCTTTATAATCCCTTAAAAGAGAGAGAGAAAAAAAAAGATACTCATTACTCTCATCAGATTTCATGGAACAAATATGTACAGCGTAAAATCTCCTGTTGGTGGCCGCCCTAGAAGATGGTAATACAAGTATGTATTCTAGAAAAGTAATCTAAATTTGGAACAGGTATTTGGTGTAACAGTGAATGAGCCAACAATCACAGGCGGAGATCACCTGTATTCAGGGACCCCAAATCACCTACCATCCTTACAATTGTTTCCAGGATTACATTGCTCATTTGCAACATGCCTACTCTTGCAAGAGGCCTTTAAGGCATTGATTTCTTCAAAAATATCACATCAGTCCAATTGGTCATTTTGTCATTGTAAGCACACTTGTATTATCTTGCCATCAGGAAATACAAGAAAAATTGGTCCAACTACACCAGTAATACTGATGTGAGACACAGTAATCACGAACAGAGGATTTGATAAACTCAGATCTGCGTGAGAAAAATACACATATATGTGGGGGGTTTTATTATTATTATTATTATTATCATTATTATTCACAATTGAACTATCAACACCGCTCTAAACTAGTGTTGCCTGTCATGTAGCTCTACCAAAATAGCTATGGGATCGCTTGTTGCATCTTGTTCCTCTCAGCAGAGTTGTCAAGTCCCCCAAAAAAGTATGAAAGTTTCGTGCTTTGAACATGATAAATTTATATTTTTGTTCGTAAAAAAGTACTGATTATATCAATAATTCGTTCTTTCTTCAATGACTGTAAATTTATGAATATAAAATTAATCATACTAAAAACTGTGAATAGGCCGCATCTTTGCCATCAAACAGAATATTTACATTCATATTCATATCAATAAATACAGAAAATTACTATATCCGCGTTCCAATATTTCACCAGTAGAAGTGACTCAAAATAACTCCCATCCATTTAATAATACTACAATAGATCCTAAAGACTTTGACATCCGGAGAAGGCTTTTAAGTAACCAGATACATGCTGCTCTATTCCACGAAAGATATTGAATAATACTTATACGGCTTAGAATGAGCTTTCCTTGAAGCCCTTTGCGACTATAAATAGGCGCAATTTATGTCGTCTGTTCTTTCTATATCCAATGCTACGTGCATGGACACTGCTCGGATTTCAAAATCAGATACAAAACCGGTCTAGTTACATAATTCTAATTTCAGTAATCTTCAAATCTAAACAGTAGCAGAATGTAATGCCAAGGTTTTAATCTAGCAAAGAGGAACTTTATTTCTTCAAATAAAAGTTATGCATATAATTATGTATATATATATTTTAAAAAATCAAGCAGGCACAATCTAGTTTAGAGGCTGCAGAAAACTCCTTTCATACAATTAAAGCTTCTCAGTTCAAGTTAGAATTACTTCTCCTAACTCATAATGTGGTCAAAAACTACCTGTGAGAAATTACGTTCAAACTTCGGAATTGAATATGTTATCATGGATAAGGTTAACGGTGCAATGCTGGTTTCTTTTGTCTACTTCATGGACGAATTGATGGATCAGAGATTGCTTTTATTTGCAGGGGAATCAGTCATATCCATTATGCCTAAAATCACTATTCAACTGTACAGAAAGAAATTCTCACAGAATCCATGACAACAATATATTACCTCTCAGAACTCATCATCAAAGTCCAATACCTCTTCAAGCACCTCAAATTGTGTGTAATCTCGCGCTGGTCTTGCTGAAGCTGATGCCCATCTTGGTACCATGCTCCCTCACATCTGTTAATGCTACCACTACTACCTTCAAAATATTTCCAAATCGATGGCGAGGCATGCTTCCACTACCTTCAATGGCCTCCCATTCAG
>BOPN01004359.1:20000-22500 GCA_017312705.2 Penaeus japonicus | reverse complement strand
TGCACAACAACCGCGCCGTCGCTCCATTGTTTTATTTTCCTTCTCTTTCGTAGAGGAGGTGAAGAAGACCATGGCCAACCACGATGGACAAAAAGGAGAACTCAGTAGTGTAGTGACAGAGATATACTGTTGAAGGTGAGAGCGAAGATCTGTACAGCAGTTTCAAGACCTGTAGGGTAGAGAAACCGAACAAGAGAGAGGAAAGACAGCTGAGAGAGCGGGTATATAGATCCTACGATGGCTGGCGGTTAAATTTGAAAAAAAAAAAATCAATTATATAGCATTTCGAAAGATTTCTCTTAAACTTTGGAAATATTTCTCCTTTCCAGGAAAGAATATACGGTAAGTGGATTTGGATAATATCAGAATGTCAAAGGACTATGAAAAATATATTATTCACACCGTGCTCATTATAGTCAGTGAATTATAGATCAGTGAATATTTGAAAGGGAGAGACAAACGGAGAAAAAAAACGAGGGGCGGAGGATGGGGGAAAGATAAACATATATATTGACAGATATATAGAATGGGAGATAGAGACAGATGCAGACAGAATGATAGGAACAGACAGACAAAGACATAGGGAGGAATAGAGATAGTTAAAGAGAGAGTAGAAGACATCAAATAAGACATTACTATTATGGCTGAAATTTGTAAATGAATCACATAAATAACAGATAACCTAATACAAGAAAGGAAAAAAGTGCATAGATTTGACGTTCCCAACAAGTGGTTTATCACAAGGAAGTGAAAAAGTACAAAAAATGCTTTACAATTAAGATACACAAACTATAAAGGCCTTATCAAAGCATAGCCGTAGTATATACCTTTTCTTCGGATTAAGTATCTACGTGTTTTTCATTTAGTACTGTAATATCCATACATTATATATTAACTTATCATACCCATGTTGATTATGCTTTCTAACGTGTTTTTAAAGTATGTTCAAGGGAGCAACAGATCTTGAAGAAACACCTGGTCCGCTTTTAAACAACCAAACTAGCAACCAGCCCGAAGGATAAACAAGTAGGGAATGAAAGCAGAAATAAGCAATAATGGAATGGAAAAAGAAGGCAGAAAGGCGGGTATAAGCAAGCAGATCAGATGAGCAAGCAGGACAAGAAGGAAAAGCAAAAGGTAACCAAGACAAACAAGCAAGCCAGACAGGCAAGTGGAAAACAATAAACAGTGAGAAAGCAGTTAAAACAGAGGATAGAAAAACAGGCATATAACAAAAGTAAAAAGAAAGCACATAAAAAAAAGAATGAAAAGTAAGAGATGCAAAATAAGCTCTAGTAAGCAAGCAAGCAAGCAAGAAGGTAAAAAGACAGGCAAGTAGGCGGGGGCAGATCATGCAATATAGCCCTCAAGAGCATGTTGTGGCGTTGTCGGCAATACATCGGTTACCATTACTCACGAAGGTTTCACTTTCCTTGCCAGCAATATGTTGGGTGTTGCAGAAAGGGTAAAAGGAGATGATGGGAAAGACGAGGAAAAAGGACAAGGAAGATAGAAAAATATATAAGAGGAGAATAGCGAAGGGAGGAAGAAGATAGGAGGAGAGGAAAGAACGTAAAAACAGAATCCGAGGGAAGAGGGGAATAATAGGAGGTTGAGAGGAGGAGGGAAAAAGAGATGAAAGGAAAAAGGAAAGAAAAGCAAATCCTGAAGAACGTAAGAAAGAAGGGTACTGGGGAAAAAAGATAAGAAGGGAAAGAAATGTTGGAGAATAGAGAGGAGGAGGAGGAGGAGGGAGAGGTGTAGAAGGAAAAAAGGAAAAACATGAAAGCAGGAATAGAGAGAAAGAAGAGGTAAGAGTGATGTCGACCTGAAAGGAAGAGAGAAAAGAATATATAATAGGGAGAAGGAAAAAACAGGGAAAGAGGGAAAGAAGGGAGAAGGAGAGAAGGACGACTAAGGTAATACTGTACAGTCCCTCCGAGAATACGAAGGACGCGGCGGACAGCTTTGTTAAGGACGAGTGGCGGTTCTTGATTACGGCCAGGGAGGAGTGGGTGTCTGGAGGAGGAGGAAGAAGAGGAAGAGGAAGAGGAAGAGGAGAAGGAGGTGGAGGAGTGGGTGTCTGGAGGAGGAGGAGGAGGAGGAGAAGGAGGAAGAGGAGTGGGTGTCTGGAGGAAGAGGAAGAGGAAGAGGAGAAGGAGGTGGAGGAGTGGGTGTCTGGAGAAGGAGGAGGAGGAGGAGGAGGAGGAGGAGGAGGAGAAGAAGGAGGGAGAGGAGTGGGTGTCTGGAGGAAGAGGAGGAGGAGGAGGAAGAGGAGAAGGAGGTGGAGGAGTGGGTGTCTGGAGGAGGAGGAGGAGGAAGAGGAAGAGGAGGAGGAGGAGAAGGAGGAAGAGGAGTGGGTGTCTGGAGGAAGAGGAGGAGGAGGAGGAAGAGGAAGAGGAAGAGGAGGAGGAGGAGAAGGAGGAAGAGGAGTGGGTATCTGGGGGAAGAGGAGGAGGAGGAAGAGGAAGAGGAGGAGGAATGGGTATCTGGAGGACGA
>BOPN01004358.1:125000-127628 GCA_017312705.2 Penaeus japonicus | reverse complement strand
GAGGGAGAGAGAGAGAGAGAGAGAGAGAGAGAGAGAGAGAGAGAGAGAGAGAGAGAGAGAGAGAGAGAGAGAGAGAGAGAGAGAGAACATACATAAATAAATATTATGAGATGACCAAGATAGCCCTAGTCATGCTGAGAATATTATCAGCAATCAGGGCCTGGCGGGAGAGGGGACGTGAGGCAGGGCGTGGGGCGGGGAGGGGAGGGGGAGGGGGAGGGGGCGCCAGAAAGGGGGAGGGGGTCGAGTGGCGTCAAAGAGATGTATGGCGGGTTCTCGGCGGCCGCGGGACGAGCGCTACACTCACAGGACGGAATAGTAATGAGGGAAATTACAGGTGAAATATTGCAGCTAAGCCCCTCCCGTAACAGCGAACGAGACAATATGGCGGTACAAAAACACATATTTAAAGACAGACAGACACACACACACACACACGACCGTAAACAATCCATGGGAAACTAATGTTCGTTAAGAACCTGCGAAAATAATAACATTTACTTAATCAAATGCAGTCTATTCATCAGTTTCAACAGACAATAGTACAGGATCTAGGCTTCCACGGCATAGTGATGACAGAGTGCAGTTATCCTAGCACTGTTCTCTATACTAAACTCTTTACTTTTTTATTACTGTAAAAATAAAATGAAAGGGATCAAAAGAAACAGACTAACTGAATGTGTCTTTTGTATTGGACATGTGAGTCTGCATCCGCACTCCTATCTATGACTAGATTTGACGCAAGCACGGGCGTGATGGGCGCTATCGTTATATGACTCAAGTTCATTCTACCTTTAGCATAAGTCAAGATAAACGTATATGTCTGTTTACGAAATATAACAAAAAAAGAAGAAAAATAGGAGGAACTATTAGCGGGACAACATGTAATCTGACCGTCTTACTTGGATGAAAATAGAGGACATGAATGGAAAAGAAAAATCCCAATAAACACAATAAACAATAATAAATAAATAACCAGTAAGTAGGAATACAAGAAACTCCTTTCAATGAAATTCAACGAATACCGGACGAACTAATATTATAGAGACAGCGGTTCCTAAGCTTGTCCAACTCCTTGTCTTTTGTAGTATTCCCTTAAAGTATTTCTTGCAATCAAAATCTCGTGTACTAGAAGAAGCATATGCTCTACCAGCAAGACCATGACGCTTGCCATTAGAATAAAGTCAATAAATAATGCAAAACTAATAACATCCTTAAGTAATCATCATAGAATACATGTAAATGAAAAAATCAAGAAATCTTACACAATCAAAAATTTTAAAAAAATCCTGTCAAACTATAAACTAAAAAATAAGGGCATGGGAGAAGAAAAGAAAATTAACAAACAAGCAAAATAAATTATTCAAAAGAAAAGAAAACAATAAAGAAAAAGGATTTTTTTAATGTATATTAAAAAAAAAAAAAAAAAAAAACGCTATAAAAATAGTTCAGGCAACTGAAATTCAATAAAATGCAACACAAAGGCCAATGACCTACCCGCTGAGGATCCAGCAGTTCCCGACATCCTTCGTTCTTGTTGCGCGACCTGCTGACGGTCGGGTGGATGCAAGTGTGCTCGCGGGAACTCAGCACCACCGTCCTGAGGGAGAGGGAGAAGGGGGGGGGGTGATTGAATATCCTTCGGTTAGCAGATTTTTGATTGAATATTGTAAGGTCTGTTCCCAGGTGGACTAAATCCTTTGTCTAAGATGTAAAGGTACGGGGCATATTATTTCACTAATATGTAAGGATATAGTCAGCGGGAAAGTATATCCTTTGACTAATATATGAGGATATACTCGCCCGTAGAGTATATCCTTTATGTAATATCTAATGAAGATATACTTGTTGGTAGAGCATATTCTTCATCTATGCTTACCAATGGAGTATATCCTTCATCTGATAAATGAGGATATACTTGTCGGTGTAGCATATTTTTTTATTTAATATACGAGGGTATACTCATGAGTGGAGCATATCTTTCTTTGAATATAGGTAGACATACTCACCATAGGAGCATAATTTGTTGTGATAATGGGTCAAAGCACAGTGTAACAAACTCCTTTATGCATTTAAAAAAATAATGATAATACCGGTTCATGAATTTTTGTTATCATTATGAATCGTTTACGGTTGTAAATTTTAGAAAGTAATTTCATCAAATGGGAAAACCTCGACCTCTAAATCAGAAAAAATACAAACCATTTATCGATACAATTCGAAGAGGAAAATGAAGGAAGAATAATGACCAATAGTAAATGTTAGCAACATTTTGCAGCATTTTCATCTCCTAAAATCATTACGTGCTTCCATTATTAAAGAAAAGTATTATCTTAATTCACAACAAATACAGATAAACAAACACAAACACACACACACACACAAACACCCACGCGAGTGAGTCAGCTGGTACGAAACAGTGTGGATGAACACTAACATGTGAACGCTCGTTGTGTGCTCAGGTGTTGTGGCTTCGGGGCTCCCGCTGTGTGAGCCCACTTCACGCTGTTCGCCTCCTCCCAGGTCAAGCCTCCATACATCTTAAACCGTCAACTCTCAACTCTTGCCTCACGATCCACCCGTTAATAGCATAAGTAAAGAGAGCTATTGGAAAATACTAAAACAAAC
>BOPN01004358.1:115000-120000 GCA_017312705.2 Penaeus japonicus | reverse complement strand
CTGCCCAGGAGAAGTGCGCTCCGTGGAACTGCCCTCCGACCAGCCGAGTCGCGATGGAGGTCCGGCGTCCCACTTCGACCACTCGCAATCGCGCGAGGACGCCGCGACCCGAACCCAGGCGCGATTCACGGGTCGTCTCCGGTTACAAAAGATGAACGCCCATCATTTTCCTTTGATGCTCACATTATTTGAAGAAAAAAAAGGGAAGGAAATCCTGTAAGGCGTTTGTAGCGTGCAGTTGGTGGAGGGGTTAGGGATGGAGAGGGAGGGAGAGAGAGG
The DNA here is from genome assembly GCA_017312705.2 of Penaeus japonicus. Classification (NCBI taxonomy): domain Eukaryota; kingdom Metazoa; phylum Arthropoda; class Malacostraca; order Decapoda; family Penaeidae; genus Penaeus; species Penaeus japonicus. The sequence goes on along the minus strand of BOPN01004358.1, from coordinate 119,721 downwards.
GAGGGGGGGGGGGAGAGAGAGAGAGAGAGAGAGAGAGAGAGAGAGAGAGAGAGAGAGAGAGAGAGAGAGAGAGAGAGAGAGAGAGAGAGAGAGAGAGAGAGAGAGAGAGAGAGAGGGGATAGAAGAGATGAAGGGAGGAGAGAATAGGGAGGAGGTATGAGGGAGTGGGAAGGAGGAGGCAGGAGGAGGAGGAGGAGGAGGAGGAGGAGAGAGAGAGAGAGAGATCGGGAGATGGAATGGAAGAGGGAGGGGAGGAGGCGGGCAACCCATCAGTTTGTTTACCCAACCTCTGACCTGTAATCTCCCATAACATTACCGCTGACACCCACACGCAGCGGGGGGAGCGCCCATGCGGACCCAGGCGTAAGGGGATGGAAAGGATTCTGGTCGAGAGAGAGAGAGAAAAAAATGAAGGAACAGGGAGATGGGATGGGGTGGAATGGACGGGGAGGGGGAGGGAGGGAGAGGGGAGGGGGGGGGGGGGAGGAGGGGGAGGAGGAGAGGAGGAGGAGGAGGAGGAGGTGGAGGATGAGAGAGGAGCGAATCAGTGAGTGAGTGTGTGAGGAAGTGAGAGAGAGGGAGGGAAGGAGAGATGAGGTGATATGCATGTATGTATGAATGACTAAGAATGAGAGAGGGAGAGGGAGGGAGGGAGGGAGAGATGGGGGGGGGGGGGGGAGAGAGAGAGAGAGAGAGAGAGAGAGAGAGAGAGAGAGATAGAGAGAGAGAAGAAAAAAAATCCAATTCAATTCAAAGTGGAACAAGAAGAAATCCCAGATCAGCTGATAACCGAAGTCCAGACAGGAAAGGAAGAGAAAGCAAAATAAAAATGGAAATGGAAGCCAAGTGGCGATAAAGAGGCAAAGGAAGGAGGGAAGGAGAGAGACAGAAGAAGAACCGGGTCGAGAAAGGGGAATTAAAAAAAAAGTATAATGACGAAGGGAGATACATCCTTGACTTTGACAAGCGAACGGATTGAGAACTGTCACAATAAATTGCTGACTCACGGCTGTGCTTGCACTCCAGAGAACTTGCAATGATAAGTGCTAGCACTCAGAATACCCCCACCCCCCTAACCACTCTGCAACATATTCGCCTCGCAAAGTGTTCTACCCTCTCCATCCAACCCCCTCTGCATATACTCGGCTTGCAAGAAATACCCTACTCCTCCCACCCCACAGTGCAACATACTCGCAAGCAGTACTGTACCCCTCCCCCTACTCCGCATTGCAACACACTCGCCCCTCATGTAGAATTCTACCCCCCCCAACCCACATTGCAACATACCCGTCTTGCAAGCAGTGTTCTACCTCCCCCACCCACCCTACTCCTTATATACTCCCCGCCTCGCAAGCAGTATACAAACCCTCCCCTCCCCCTACCCCTACCCCATCTTCAACTCTGCAACATACTCTCCTAGCAAGCAATGCCTATTCCTCTCCTCCCATCCTACAGAGTACCATATCCGCTTCGCAAATGATGATCAACACACACACACACACACACACACACACACACACACAAACACCCTTCTCCAGTGGCGTCGGTGTTCAACTGTTCTATCGTCACGCTTTCGGGATACGCGGATGCTGGTTTATCCTCTGATGGCGATCGACGAGGCATGTGACCTTTTCATGAGGGTAGGTCATCCGGTCAGGAAAGTGTACACCAACTCGTGCACTGATATATAAATAATTAAAAGAACAATCATCGTCAGCATAAGCATCATCACCATAATAATAATAACAACAATAATAAAAACAACGATAACTAAAAATAAAATAACATTAACAGGACAACTAGTAACGATATCATAAACAATAAAAATACCATACATAACAACAAGGATAATAAGAGCAACAATTTGATGCAAGAAAATGACGAGAAAAAAAGCTACCGAAGAAATATGCCAAACAAAAGAAGTGGCCATGCATAAAAAACAACACCAAAGACAGACAGTGGCAAGTCATGATATCGATTTCAAACAAACAAACAAGCAAACACACAGTCACTTGAGAACGACCTCAAAGTCACGATCGCCCACAGTCGGAGGCCGCCCACGCCACCCGAGAGGGCTGCGGGCGTGAGCGCAGGCAGCGCCCATGTTTGCCTCGTGCAGAAAGGATGAGGCGAGGTCTGCCGTTGCAGGATGGAGCGGTTATTGCAGCCTCGCTATTGACCTAACACTCGCGGTAATCGTGCGTCAATACCAGCCTCCACTCACCACTCGCAACGCGCCTTAAATATGCAATCAACATTGCATAGTAATGACGGGGGATCCCAGTCACACCGGGCTAATCCATGGCGCTCTAGGGGCGTCTTCGGGGAGGGGGAGGGGGAGGGAGAGGTGAGATTGGGGGGAGGGGGGAGGTATAATCCAGGATAAAGTAGTGACGTTGATTGATTAAGATTGATCACCGCACACACACACACACACACACATATACACATATACACATACATACATACAGACAGACACACAGTTATGCAGTACATCATTGAAAAAGACTTGCGCCCTCCTTTTTTTCATAAGCACAGGGAATCACTCAAATTAGAAATATTTTTTTTCGTTATTTTTACTCTCATTATCAACACTATCGCATATTCCTTATCACTACAACAACAAAAACAATAATAATGGTAATATTAACAACTGGTATTACTAACATCACTATCATTATCATCATAATAGTAATACAAATTGCAAATGCTATTATCAACTTCATCATCACCATCATCATTCCCCATATCATCATACAGATCATACTTATCGTTACTATTATCACATTAAAGTCAAACTATCATTAAAATACTACTATTTCTATTATCCCTGTTCTTTTGTCACTCTACTCAACAATCACATTTCTTTATATAATCCTCATTCTCATTAATACTGTCATTATAATCACTGTTACTTATATATCAATCAAAAAGTAAATGCTTGATCTTTAGACACCAAATTTTCCCTTTTTTTCATCCATCTCTATCAATCATTTTCTTATTATCATCCATTTTTTTCTTCGTTTCACCCAACCTCACGTACGCATACACCTGTACATAAAAAAAATAAAAAAATCAAGAATCATTCCCGACAAAATACATAAAAAAAAAAAAAAAATGAATAAAGAGAATAGATAAAACACTTGAAAATACTAACAATAGAGAGCAATGCCATATAAATGCACCAGCAATGCAATCAACACTAACACTGTAGGAACAAGCACTCAAAAATACAAATATTGCTATATAAAGATAACGGCGATTTGTTCACAATAGGTAAAGCTAAACTAATAATGAAAATAATGAAAATAAAAACAGTAACAATAACTGAACTTACAACTGTTAAGAAAATGACATCAACAAAAAAATACAAATACAAAAAGAGATTAACTTTTCAAAGCAATATCAATGACAATGATAGCCGTCATATTAATACTACTATAACCAATAATAATAACAAAAATAACAGTGATAACAATAATAATAATAACTATGATAATGGAAAAAATACAATATCTAAAGACAATAACCATAACAAAATTACTGAAAAATCCTAAATAGCATTGAAAACAATTTCGATAATAATAGCATCCATAACAACTATCAATATTACTGTCAATAACAACAAACAAGATCATTAACACCCAAGTATTGGCATTTCATTTATCAAATGTTGACACGTTTACAAACAAAGGATCGTTCCATTAACAGGAACAGCTGAACGTCTAAAAGAATGTGGCATAGCAACGCCAGTATGATGGCAATGCAACATACTAATGGTATTGAGTGAGTTCACACACATACACACACACACACACACACACACACACACACACACACGCATACACACACACACACACACAAACATACACGCGTGTATTCAAATTATATTAAATAACTACCAATGATAATCATAACAACAATAATAACAATATTGATAACAACAACTATAACCATCATAATAATAAATAAATACAACACCTGCTTACAATAGAATAATAGCAATAATAAATATCATAATATAAAAAAATAGTATTAATAATAATAATGGTAATCATAATAATAATAATGATGATGATGATAAAAAAATAATAGTAAAAAAAAAAAAAAGAATAATATCAACCTATGTAATATAAACACGAAAAAATATTGCAATGCCGAGCAACAAAAATCAGAAAAAATAGACGATACAAGATGATGCAACTCAAGATTAGAATGTATAAAAGAAAGAAAGAAAGGAGAAAACAACGATCATAAAAAACTAAGAGTAAAACTAAAAATGAAAACAAAAACGAGAAGCCTCGCATCGGGCGTCGCCCCCTCCAGCCCCCCCCCCCCTCCCCGGTCCATAGACGCGGGATCAAAGCCCCAGTGACGGACACCGATGGCCAAGGACGCGAGGTTTACAAACTCAAAAAAGGAGAGAGAGAGAGAGAGAGAGAGAGAGAGAGAGAGAGAGAGAGAGAGAGAGAGAGAGAGAGAGAGAGAGAGAGAGAGAGAGAAAGAGAGAGAGCGAGAGAGAGAGAGGAGAGAGAGAGAGAGAGAGAGAGAGAGAGAGAGAGAGAGAGAGAGAGAGAGAGAGAGAGAGAGAGAGAGAGAGAGAGAGAGAGTAAAAAGTATCTTCCAGACACCGAGGGCCCTCCTCAAGGGCCGTCCAGTGCCATCTCAGCGCCCTCGATATAAAAAGGACACATTTTTATTTACTTCAGCTGGAGGACATG
>BOPN01004358.1:90000-105000 GCA_017312705.2 Penaeus japonicus | reverse complement strand
GTGTGTGTGTGTGTGTGTGTGTGTGTGTGTGTGTGTGTGTGTGTGTGTGTGTGTGTGTGTGTGTGTGTGTGTTTATACTTCCGATTGCTACTTCCTCTCCCACCTTGAATGAAATCACAGAACATACTGCCCATCCAACGGCAATAAAACAAGAACAAAAATCAAACAACATAAAAAGGGGACAAGAAATCACACGCAACCACAGCCTCTCCTTCTCCCGTTCGGCTTCACAGTTCACGCGCCATTTGACACGAGCCCTCCCTGAGACGGTCGCTCCAGAGCATAAAATATTTTTTTCCGCCACCGTCGCTTCCACCGCTACCACCGCTACCACACTACCACCACGCCCCATAGCCCCCTCCCCCCTCTCCCCTCCCCTCCCGAGCGGCGTTGAGGACGTGTATTGGTCCCAAAGCCCTGAATGAGCTGTCAAGAGGCGCAGTCATAGACGAAGGGTGAATGCCAAGGCTTTTCGGGGGGGAGGGGGAGTGGGGGAGGGGGAAGGGTATGTCAACTGGTATGGTAGGGGAGGAGGTATGGGAGAGGTGAAGAGGGGGGATGGGGAAGCGAAAAATATGGAAAAAATGGGAGGAAAAAGAATGAGAAAAAAATAGCTTGTGATAAACATGATGAGGGGAGATGGTGGGTTATTTTTCTATGAAGGGAAAAGAGGGAAAGAGGAGGGGAAGCCATTACCATGGTGCTGGCTACCCTCCCTCTCACACAAACACACACACATACACATACATACACACACACACACACACACACACACACACACACACACACGCATACACACACACGCCCTTGACTTGCTCACTCTCTCGTACTTCACCTCTGGAGTATTGTTCCATGACACTTGTTTATACTTCCGCCGCTGAGATCGCTCTTTCCTTTCTCCGCAATTATTCTTATTAAGCTTGTTTTTGAATTTATCTTAAGCTTATATATATATATATATATATATATATATATATATATATATATATATATATATATATATATATATATATATATACACATATATATACATATACATACACACTTTTTATTCCCCTCCTTCCACTTCTACTTTAACTCGCTGAGGATATCTTGTCTGTCTGTCTCTCTCACACTCTTCCTTTCTTTCTGTCTGTCTGTCTGTTCATCTGTCTGTCTCTCCGTCATTGTATCTCACCTTCATTTATATCAACCCCCGGCAACTAGCTGACATCGCGCGTTTGGAATGTGAAAAGTCTACGGTGTCCATCCACACTTCACTCACCGGATAATCCATCGCCGAGCTGCTTATAATGCTTAAATCTCTCTCTCTCCGCTCTTGTGTCTCTTTTTTTCTATTTTATTTTCCCTCTTCCAATCCTTCTATCTCTCTCTCTGTCTATCTGTCTCTGTCTCTCCTTCCCCTTCCTTTTTTTATACCCGTTCTTCTCCATTCCAGTATTCGCTGTTTTATTAGGGGTTCCTTTTCCCCTCCCTCCCTCCCTCCTTTTGGCTCCCTGCAGCTGTCTGGTGGGCGCTCCAACTAGCCTTTCACCGGAAGGGCGTGACAGTATAAGGAGGGTGTGGGGGAGAGTGGAGGATGGAGGAAAGAGGAAGGAGGAAGAGGAGAAGAAATGGGTGACGGGAGGAGAAGAAAATAAAGGAAAAGGAGGAAAGGGGAGAGGGAGAAGGAAATGAGAAGAGGAGAAGGAGTAGCAGGAGGAGGAGGAGGAGGAAAGAGGATAGTGGAAGGGGAGGATGAGGAAAGGGAAGGAAAGGAGGAAAAGGGGAAGGAAAAGCGGAGACGGAGGAGGAAGAGGAGGAGGAAAGGAGAAGATAAGGAAGAGGAAAAGGAGGAGGAAGCAGGGTGACAAGGTGGAGGAGGAGGAAGCAGGGTAACAGGGGGGAAGAGGAGAAGCGGAGGCAGCACGGTGATAGGAGTAGGAGTAGGAGTAGGAGTAGGAGGAGGAAGAGGATGGAAGGGGAGGAGGACAGGAGCAGGACAGAAGGAGGGGCAGCGGCAGGGGAGGCTGGGGGACAATGAGTGGCAGGGCAAGAGACGTGTGAGAGGGAGGGTTGGGGTGGGGGTCAGGAGAGGAGGGGGGGGGGAGCTTAGGTCTTGTGAAGGGTGAAGAATGGGAAGGATGATGATGGCGTAAGAGAAAATGTGTGAGTCAAAGTAGCACACGGGCCTCGTATGGGATAGGGAATGAGTTGAGCGACAGATGAGTCGAAAACAACAACAACAAAAACAACACACGCGGGGGCTATGTACGGGAGCCTATAAAGGCTTGAAAGTGAGAGAGTGAGAGTGAGAGAGAGAGAGAGAAACAGAAAAAGAGAAAAAGAGAAAGAGAGAGAAAGAGAGAGAGAGAGAAAGAGAGAGAGAGAGAGAGAGAGAGAGAGAGAGAGAGAGAGAGAGAGAAAGGGAGAGGAGAGAGAGAGAGAGAGAGAGAGAGAGAGAGAGAGAGAGAGAGAGAGAGAGAGAGAGAGAGAGCGAGAGAAAGAGAGAGAGAGAAAGAAAGAGAGAGAGAGAGAGAGAGAGAGAGAGAGAGGGAGAGAGGGAGAGAGAGAGGGGGAGAGAGAGAGAGAGAGAGAGAGAGAGAGAGAGAGAGAGAGAGAGAGAGAGAGAGAGAGAGAGAGAGAGAGAGAGAGAGAGAGAGAGAGAGAGAGCGAGAGAAAAGAGAGAAAGAAAGAGAGAGAGAGAGAGAGAGTGTGAAGGAGAGAGAGAGAGAGAGAGAGTGTGAAGGGAGAGAGAGAGAGAGAGAGAGAGAGAGAGAGAGAGAGAGAGAGAGAGAGAGAGAGAGAGAGAGAGAGAGAGAGTGCGAAGGAGAGAGAGAGAGAGAGAGAGAGAGAGAGAGAGAGAGAGAGAGAGAGAGAGAGAGAGAGAGAGAGAGAGAGAGAGAGAGAGAGAGAGAGAGAGTGAGAGCGAGAGATAGAGAAGGGGGTGTCGTGAGAAGGGGGTGGGGGTGGGAGGGGAGGCAACCAGGAGTGTCAGGCCGGCAGTGAACGACGCGTGATATATTGCAATATTCAAAATGCGGGTGGTGGCGGGCGCACATACAACATTTCCGAGGTGATGGACACAAGGAGGTACCTGGGCTGGCACGCACGTCACTCACCCGCGTGGCCCTGTCTGTCGACACCCATTACCTGTGCCCTGTCTGTCCGCCTGCCCTCACACACCCACTGCATGTGCTCTGTCCGTTTACCTTCCCTCAGAAACCCACTTCCCGTGTCCTCTAGACAACAAACCTACTACCTGTGCCCTGGCAATAAAACAAAAAATTGTCATCAGGGGATGATGTGTCTAAGCTGATTTTAATACTGCAATAAGCAAAGTCATTATCATAAAATATCTTTTGTTTCCATCTTAGTGGTGTTAGCAATTAACAAAATGAAACTCCTCCCTATTCACATTGTTAATGGAACCTACAAGATCATCATAACTTCTGCATCTCTATCACAAAATATAACCATATTGTTTTTTTTCTTTTTCATTACCATCATATCTAAACACATACTGATCATATAATTTGCATACTTAGTCAATGACAATGGCATAATGACACATGGACAGTTACATTCACAATCAACCAAAGTGACACAAATATCACACAACCATATACCCCCTTCCCCCCGACACACGCACACGGATACACTCACAACTCAAACGCACACGCACACACACACACAGTGCGGGTCGGGTGGCCATTACTGATAATGAATGCAAGTATCCCCCCTCCACCTCTTCCTCCCCCCCTTCCCTTTCCCTTTCCTTCCCTGGCCAGCGCCAAGTAACAAGAAACTGAACAGTGCCTGCTACCTCATTACCTGACGCTCGCCCGAACGAACGCTCGTGCTTGCAAGGGCACCAAAATCAATCGCAAGCACCCGTAGAATAAAAACCTGCACGAATAACGACGCGTTCGTATCTATGACACATTTATCTATCCCCCTCCCCTCTCCCTCCCCCCCTTCCCCCTTCGCTGCCATCAGATGCTCATTCCCTTCTTTCATTCCTTTCCCTCTGACTCTCCACTTCGTTCTCCCTCTGTAGCATCTCACTCTCCCTCCCCCTAGCTCTCCCTGGCTATCCATCTCTCTCTCCCACTCCTCTCTCCATCCCCTTCCCCTCTCTCCCATCCTCTAACCCTAACTATCCTATCTCTCTCCCTCGCTGCTCCTCCATGCATCCCCCTTCCCCTTCCCCTTCCCCTTCCCCTCTCCTCCCCCACCCCTCCCCCTTCCATTTCCTCCTCCTCCTCTACACATGCCTCTCACCCCTACCCGCTCCTTCCCCTCCACCTCCACCTCCACCTCTCCCTCTCCCTCTCCCTCTCCCTATCTTCTCGCTCACGCACTTACGCATTTAAAGTTCTCCTATCAATCGAATGCACAACACGACGATAAAAAAATCACGCAAGCACAAACGTTATCGATTCAAACTCGAGAAAGGTGACGGGCTCTGGTGTTGCAACGCGGGGATGGGTGGGGAGGGGGGGGGGGATGTACGTGGAGGAATGGTAGGAAGGCACGCGCCTTGGATTGTGAGTAAATGTAGATGAGTGTGTTTGTTGTTAATATTGCCATCATTATCATTACTGTTGTTATCATTACTATCACTATAAACAATGTAACTAACATTATCAATTTGAATTATTTCAGTAATGATGATGATGATGATGATAGTGATAACAATATCAATAACATATCAATATTAATAACACTAATTATCATATAAATAATCAAAATAGGTAAAAGGAATAGACAGTTATCAACTAGACTCGCATCTTAAGCTTCGACCTGATTCAAGTGCATCAACCAGCAAAGGGAATAATGCACATAAGTTGTTTCGCAAACACTTAAAGCGAAAATGACTTACCAAATATTGACCGGGAATCGAAAGTAGTATATGGTGTCGGAATTTCCTTCCCATAAGCACATAAATTATGCAATATCAAAGCAAAGAAAGATGCATAAGCACGCACACAAACACACACAAACACGTACACACGGAGGTCAATAGGCAAGGGTGAGCAGGGAAGGGTTCGGTTAGGGTAGGAGTGGGGTAAAGGTGGGGGCGGGGCTAGGGTTAGTAATGGAAGAGTGAAGGAGGGGAGGGGGCGAGAAGGGGAAGGGAGGGCGCGAAGGGAGGGGGCGAGGGGGAAGGGGGGGGTAAATGTTAAGCGAGAGGGGGAGAGGGGGTCTAGGGTCGGGAGGGGGGGAGAGTTGAATGAGGATCACCGAGGGAGGGGAGGAGGGGGGGGGCAAGGGGACCAGGATGAGGATGGTACCAGGGGTGTTAAGCGCGAGGCTAAAGCTGGGAGACGGAGAGGGAGGGGGAGAGGGAGAGGGAGAGGGAGAGGGGGAGAGGGGAAGGGTGAAGGAAGAGGGGAAGTGTGCTGAACACGAATCAAAAGGGGGAGAGCGAAGAGGTATGGGAAAAGGAAGAGGGGAGGGGGGAAGAAGGGGACTGATGAGAGGTAAAAGAGTGAGAGGGAAGGGAGGAGGGGAGGAAAGGAGGGAGGAGGGAGGAGGAGGACGGGAAGGTGAGGGGAGAGGAGCACCGATCATCTATATTTCACGGATACCCTGCATTCGAGTGGAAGGCTTTTCCTGTGTGCGACTTCCACCACGCAGACAAATACCGTTCGAGACCCTTTGAATGTAAGGACTGAGCAAGGGGAGAGGTGAGGGGAAAGAGGAGATTATGGCTCGGAGAGGAACCAGTGCTAGGGAAGAGGAGGGGAAGAGAGGGAGGGAGGGAGGGAGGAGGAGATAGAGAGAGGGAGGAAGAGGAGAGGGAGGGAGGGAGGAAAAGAGGAAGAAGAAAAAAAGAGGAGGAAGTAGAAGTAGATGAAGATGAAGGAGAAGAAGACGATGGAGGAGGAGGAGGAGGAGGAAGAGGAGATATAAAAGAGGAGAAGAGAGAGAGAGAGAGAGAGAGAGAGAGAGATACAGTGATATCCGCTGGGGAAGGACTGAGCTTACAATCCAAGGGAAACCTGCCTTGGGAAGGGAAGAGGAAGGGGAAAAGAGAAGAAGAAGAAGAAGAAGGGGAATTTTGAAGGAATCGCACGAGAGGAAGGATCTACGCCAGCCTCATGAGGGGAAGGATGTGCAGGATCAGCCGAGGGGACTGGTAGAACTGCGGACTACTGAGACTGGGTTTTGGGTTTGCTTGAGGAAGGGAACGGAGCGATTATTAATGGGGGAGGACGCAAGGGGAACTGACACAATATCGAAAGGAAAGGAAAAAAACGAGGAAAAAAACACTTGTGGCTCCTAGTGACATTAATCCTCCTGCGACAGTTGACTCCAACATGGGAACAAAGTAAGAAGATGATCGTATAAATACAGAGATATGCCTGAACCGACACGGAAATTCCGCTCTGCACCCACAACGCACCAAGATAACCCCTTTACTCCCCCCCCCCCTTCAAAGAGAGAAAGAGAGTGAGGGAGAAAGAGAAGGGGGGAGAGAGAGATAGAGAGAGAGAGAGAGAATGAAAGAATGAGAGAGAGAGAGAGAGAGAGAGAGAGAGAGAGAGAGAGAGAGAGAGAGAGAGAGAAGGAGAGAGAGAGAGAGAGAGAAAGAGAGAGAGAGAGAGAGAGAGAGAGAGAGAGAGAGAGAGAGAGAGAGAGAGAGAGAGAGAGAGAGAGAGAGAGAGAGAGAGAGAGAGATAGGGAGTGAGAGAATGTGAGAATGACAGAGAGAGAGAGAGAGAGAGAGAGAGAGAGAGAGAGAGAGAGAGAGAGAGAGAGAGAGAGAGAGAGAGAGAGAGAGAGAGAGAGAGAGAGAGAGAGAGAGAGAGAGAGAGAGAGAGAGAGAGAGAGAGAGAGAGAGAGAGAGAGTGAGAGAATGAGAAAATGACAGAAAGAGAGAGAGAGAGAGAGAGAATGAAAGAATGACAATGAGAGATAGAGATAGAGAGAGAGAGAGAGAGGGAGTGAGAGAATGACAATGAGAGATAGAGATAGATAGATAGAGGGAGAGAGAGAGAAAGAGAGAGGGAGTGAGAGAATGAGAAAATGACAATGAGAGATAGAGATAGAGAGATAGAGAGAGATAGAGATAGAGAGATAGAGAGATAGAGAAAGATAGAGATAGAGATAGAGATAGAGAGAGAGAGAGAGAGAGAGAGAGAGAGAGAGAGAGAGAGAGAAAGAGAGAGCGATAGAGAGAAGAGAAGAGGAGAGAGAGAAGAAAATCAACGCACTGGATATCCTGCAGCGAGTGTGCTCTCCCACATTCCCAGTAGGATGAGTCTAATGAGCGGAGGGTCTCGGGATCCTGCAGATAATGCCCATCCTCCTTTTCTCATGCTGACCAATCACGACATGACAGCGGGGGAGGAAGGAAGGAGGGGGAAGGAGGAGAGGAAGGAGGAAGGGGGAGGAAGGGGATGGAAGGGGGGCGCTGGGGATGGAGAAAATGAGAGGAGATTCGAAAAGTAGGACATATGGGAAAGGGATAAAGGGAAAGGGAGATAAGGATGGAATAAAAGGAGATGGAAAGAGGGGTAAAGAGGGAACAAGAAAAGAAGAGGGGAAAAAGGGTAAGGGAAGGGAAATCGTGGGTGGAACCAACAAGGAGGATTTTTTTTTTTTTTTTTTTTTTTTTTTTTTTTTTTTTTTAAGAGTAGGCGATTTTTCAGTCCCCTTGGGAGATGCACTGTCCGTGGAGAGGGACAGAAATAAAGAGGGGGGGGAGGGAGGAGAGGGGAGAGAGGAGATAAGTGAAATAGAGCTAATATATATATATATATATATATATATATATATATATATATATATATACATATATATATACATATATATATATATATATATATATATATATATATATATATATATATATATATATATACATATATTCACACACACACACACACACACACACACACACACACATATATATATATATAATATATATATATATATATATATATATATATATATATATGTATATATATAAATGAATGAAGAGGAGGAAGAGAAAGAGGAGGAAGAGGTGGAAGAGGAGAAAGAGGAGGAGGAATAGGGAGTGGGAAGGAGGAGGAGCAGGAGGAGTGAGAGAAGAAGAAGATGAGGAGGAAGAGGAGGAGGAGGAGGGAGAAGAGGGAGAGAGGAGAAGGAGGAGGGGACGAGGGAGGGCGAAGGGGAACAGGGCGCTCATTAGTCCTCCCGAAAAGCCGTCCACCTCCTTCCGACGGGCGCCCAGCATCTTGGCCAAAATATTCTCTCGCGCCGCAAGCATCCCTCGGAGATGAACAGCCGAGAGAACACTCGCTCCTTCCCTCGCCCGCCCGCTAATGAGCCCGGGATGAATACTCGTCAACAGCGACTCGCCAATATCGCGGGAACTGTGAACAAGTCAGTGCTGGCGGCCGACGATCGTCATTGTGGGCGGCACAAATCGCCTTCCTGACCGGCGCCCGAATTGTTCCGTGGGCGAATCACAGGAGAAGAAGAAGAAAAAAAAAAAAAAAAAAATTACGTTCCCTAACGATGTAACTTTTGATAATGAGACCTGGCTGATGTAAAATATTCTGAACACTAATGATCGCGAGCCCATGATGCGAGCGAAATTGCAATGCAAAAGGAATTACTACGTTGCAACTAATGACCAGTGTTCTGATGATGATCATAATCATGATGATGGCAACAGTGACATAAGCAACAATAGCAACAATGCATTTACTATCCGCAAGAAAACTTAAATAATATGAGGAAAATTCTCAGTGTCTGTAATGTCAATCCTCTTAATATTAGTACAAGGCTATTAGTGTGAACACGACCTTGGTAATAAAAAAAAAAAAAAAATAAAATAAAATAAAAAATAATAATAATAATATTAATAATAATAATAAACAAAAAAATAATAAAATAAATAAAAATCGGACGCGCTAAATCGAAGCATAAGTGAAGATCTAAGGCCTTCCCTTTGACCCCTCGACGCTCGAATGCCCTCGGCGGCGTGACCTCTGTTCCGTCTTGACCGAGCTTGACCTTTCCCTCTCTAATCTCCTCGAAACCTGCTTGCTTCCTCTCCACGTCCCACCTCTCTTTCCTCCCTCTCTCCCAAGATCATCCTCGCTCAGCCTTCTTTTTCGCGTCTTCTCCACCCTCCCGCTCCTCCTCTCTTGGTCACTATCTTCTATCCGTCCCTCCTTCCATTCCTCCTTCATCTCCTTTTCCCATCCACTCTTCCGTCCCTTTTCCTCCCCCTCCCTGTCTCATCCATCTTTCCCCCCTTCCCTTCTTTCTTCATCCTTTCCCTTTTCATCAACTAGTCCTCTGGGCTCTTGACTCATCCTCTCTCCCCTTCTTTCTTCCTTTTTCTCCCTCTCCCTTCCTTTCCCTTCTATTCCCTTCCTTTTCCTTCACTTCACTCCACTTCTTCCTTCCTCTCCATTTTCCTGTCTCCCATCTTTCCTTCTCTGCATCCTTTCATTCCCTCTATTTCCTAATCGTCCACTCTCCTCATGACCATCTACCCTTCCCATCCTCCTTCCTCGTCCTCTCTCATATTTTCTGTCTCCTTCCAACCAATCACCTCTCTTCCTTCTTCCTCGTTCTTTTTCCTCTATTCCTTCACTTCCTCCCTCCTCTCTTCCTCCCAACCATACACCCTTCCCTCTCTTCCTTCCTCCCTTCCCCCTTCCTCGCCCTGTCCTTCCACCCTTCCTTCTTTCCTCTCTTCCTCCCAACCATCCACCCCTCCCTTCCCCCTTCCTCGCCCTGTCCTTCCTTCCTTCCCTCCCTCCTCGCCCTCCCTCTCCCCTCCGCCGACATCAAACGCTCGAGACAAAATGCACCGTCATCCTTTACGCCTCCCCGTCCGCTTTCATAATTCGACAAATCGTTACCATAAAAGAAGATATCAAAGACAAAGCGATGCAAGACCAGGGGGCTCCGTCGCAAGTGTGTGTGTGTTTTTCTATGTATGTATGTATGTATGTACGTATGTATTTATAAATGTATGCATGTATGTATGTATATATGTATGCATGTATGTATGATGTACGTACATATATCTATATGCATGCATGTATTAATGAAAATACGTATGTGTGCACGTATGTATGTATGTATTTATATATGTATGTGTGTACGTATACACACATATATGTATGTATCTATATATGTAGGTGTGTAGGTAATAAGCGAGGAAACTCTGTTCACGGATATTGCAAAATATATTGCAAACTGTTTACAAATAGTTTCAAAGCAATCCTCAAGGAAAATCCCTTCATGCGAAAGGGGAGACACCGTGCAGAATCCCCAACGCAATGCAAGATTGCAACAGGAAAGCACTGCGCGACAGAACAGCCTTTATGCGTCGGTTTTCGCAAAAATAAATCAAATCGAGTATTCCGGAAGCCGCCAAGGAAATAATCTAACCAAGGGAGAGACGCAGAGATCAAAACCTCAGTATTCCGGAACATTCCAAAACAAATCCCACTAAAGCTTATTGCAAATCATGCTTCCGTTTAGAAGCGTGTTGCCGTTAGATGCTCCATATAATCTCTTTACCCTGAACAGATCTCAACTTTCCCCGCAAACGGTTTATGCAACATTATTAAAGATGATAAAAAAAAACAGTTCTTGCAAAATGTTTGTGTGCAATATCTCAGAGCAAAGGTTCCTGGCGTGGAATAAAATTAATGGTGAATGTGTGTGTTTGTGTCTGCATTCCCCGCAGGCTTTTCGAAGGCTCAAGAGGCGGCCGGAGGAGGAGGAGGAGGAGGAGGAGGAGGAGGAGGAGGAGAAGAAAGAGGAGGAGAAGAAGGAGGAGAAGGAGAAGGAGGAAGTGGTGATAGAGGAGGAGGAGAAGGAAGAACAGAGGAAGTGATGGCGATGGTGGAGAAGGAGGAAGATGAGAAGAGGGGGAGGGGGTGGAAGAGGAGGAGGAGGAGTGTCAAAGGAAAAGAAGAAAATAAATAGAACACGTAAAGCAGTGGTGGTGATGATGAGGAGAGGGGGGATATTGCAACATTTCCAGACAAGCTGTTGACCTCAAAAGTTGACCCAGGAAATGTCAACCCTTTAAGTGATACCTTTTAGCTTGACTAAACGTCATGAATTTCCTCTAGTATCTACCTTCTTATTACACCATTGCTTAATCTCATAATTTCCTCACATTAGCTTTCATTGCCGGACGAGTACGGAAATAAAAAATAAAAAAACAGAAAAATATCTACAAAAAACAAAACAAAATGCAACCAACACCCTCACATCAAACAATGACAATAAAACCCGGAAACAAAACAAGATTAAGAAAAAGAAAAAGAAGAAGAAGAAGAAGATAACGTTTACACACAAGAATTAGAGGATTCAAAAGGTGGATTCGCCCCTGCAACCAATTAGCAGCAGTTGCAGGGGGGCAAAAAACTATCCTAGAGCAAACCAATTAAGTCCCCTTGACTCTCGCTCTCCCTTGACCTCAAAACGCTCGTCTGGCAATCGGCCCCCACTGAGCCCATTCCCTCCCCACGCCCTTCGCCAGTTACAGAAAGAGGGGAAAAGGAAAAAAAAGGAGGGGAAATGCTTAAAACACAATCATATAAAGAGTGAGAGTGAGAGTGAGAGTGAGAGAGTAAGAGAGAGAGAGAGAAAGAGAGAGAGAGAGAGAGAGAGAGAGAGAGAGAGAGAGAGAGAGAGAGAGAGAGAGAGAGAGAGAGAGAGAGAGAGGAGGGGAAAGGAGGATAGAGGGAGGGACAGAGAGGAGGGGAAAGGAGGAAAGAGGGAGGGACAGAGAGGAGGGAAAAAGGAAAAGAGAGGGAGGGAAGAGGAGGGGGGAGGGAAGATGAGGAGGAAGGGAATAGGAGAGAGGAGGAAGGGAGTGAGCAGCTTGAGTGAGTGAGTGAGTGAATGAGTGAGAGTAACTTAACGGAACTAAATATGACCTACCCCTATACACCTAAAAGGTTTCATCTCGACGAGATGAGAGCAACATGTGTCTCGCTAGTTTCTTATTCAGTTAAAGTAAACGTGAAATATGCCGGTCAGAGCAGTGACCACCAACCTGTCTTCCTCTGTCGGTAACCCACTCGGTTGGATTTATTTCGCTATCTACCCCCTGACCCCCATGTGAAAATAATATTAAAGACATGAAGGCAAGCAAACAAACAAGAACGAGAAATGCCATCATCTCTAAAGTTGGTTTCTTTGAGAAAGGGACCAAAATACACACAATTAAAATGTAAAAAGTAAAAAAAAAGAAAAAAAAAAGAAAAAAAAAAAAAAAGATAAGTAAGTAAATAAACATAAATAAATAAAATATAAAATCTAGAAGCATCATCAGAAGGAAATCTAAGGCAACTTACAGACGTAATCTTAGTCACAAAAGAGTTTTCGTCTTTGCCTTCGGAAATGTATTATTACTATGATTATTATCATCATTATCACTATTACCATTGTTATCATTATTATTGGCATCAATATCGTATAAGCTGTCGATGCTCTCCACAGAGAACATGAATGTAACAAGGGTAAAGAGACATAGACAAATGGGAAATAAGATACAGGAAAACAATTACCGATAAGAAAAAGGAGAATTACAAAAATAGTTTATGGTATTTCAAGACCCGCTATCTTGACTTGAGCGATATCTATATTTTCTTTAATGAGTAATTTTGGGCAAGCGATAATGAGACCTGGGTGACGTGAGGTCAGCGAAAGAAAGTTTCTGAATTTGCTCTTGAAGAAACTTTCCCTCCTACAACAGTTACTAGCGCCATCTACCAGACACTAGATTTACCGATTCTAACGTTTAGAAAGTCTGAATTTACTTCATTAACATCCTCCCGCTGATACAGCAAGGTCAAAGATATGAACTAACATTCAACATGCCCGTTCCACTACTGCAATCTATCAGTATTTGAATATGCACGCCAAGAATATACATACATACAAACTTACAAATACATATATATATATATATATATATATATACATATATGTATATATATACATATATACATATATATACATACATACATACATACATACAAATACACATACACAAACACACACACACACACTCATATATATATATATATATATATATATATATATATATATATATATATATATATATATATATATATATATATATATATATATATATACACACACACACACACACACACACACACACACACACACACACACACACACACACACACACACACACACACACACACACACATATATATATATATATAAATATATATACCTAAATAAATAAATAAATAGATAAATATAAACATATACATGGAATGGCAAGGTATACATTCAAGCGGAATAAAAGGTTCAAGGCAAAGGCGCGAGGCATTCCTTCTCGGGGAGTCAAGACCTTGCCGTAAGGGAGTAAGCTATCCCTTGTTATGGAACAAGGGTGTCGTTGTAGAAGAGTAAGGAATTCGTCGTTAGGACGATTAAGGTAATACTATATTTTTTTGAAGTGATCATTCCTGTTATTAACAGACATAGTAAGTTTTTGTTTTCATATATATTAAGATTCCGTATGTTCAGAGTGTTTATTCCAAAATTAATTGGTATTTCAATGCTGCACTTTTAACATCACGCGTTGTTAACGATTCTGAAAGACCTCTAAGCAAAACCTTAAATCCAAAGGACAAGCAAAAACACGACAGTGATGATTGAACAACAGAACAAAACAACATAAAACAATATAATCATATCTAGAAAGGTAAGGGAAGAGAAACATCTTAAGAGTTACCAGAATATGGTATTACTTATTTTGAACAATGTTTGTCTCCATATACCTAGAATAAACCCTTCCTCTACTATATTACACCATGTATAACTTGTGTGTTCACGATGTTTTCATTTTACTGGCTTGGCTCTCAAAGTAAGAATCAAGAATGAAAATTTTCGCATATTGTGATATTCTGTTATGAAATAACCAGTTCATATATAGTCGAACGTTTCCACTAAAGAATTGATCAGTAAACAGGTGGACATCCTTAATCTATGCCATTTCTCAATCCCTCTCTTCCTTCTTTATCACATTTACTCTTTCCAACATTCGTCCACCTTCCTAATCCCATACTGTCACTTTCCTCATTGCAAGTCAGCTATGAGGAACGTTGCTGTTGTTCAATCCAACATATTTATTTTTTTCCATGAAGACTTTTTCCAACAGTTCCTACATATATTCTAAAGCGGGACACGCATGTTTGTTACTTGTTACTTTGTGTGCGTACGTGCGCGCGCGCGCGCGCGCGCGCGTGTGTGTGTGTGTGTGTGTGCGTGTGTGTGTGTGTGTGTGCGTGTGTACTTCCTCCTATCTACCACTACTAATTGTATTAGTAGCAGCAGTGGTATCAATGAAAATGCTATAAATTAGAATGCTAGAAATAATACTTGCGTTTTTTCAACATCAATACTTCCATCACGATCTATCAGGTGCAAACTCTCTTACCTGAAAAAGGAAAAAAAAAAAAACATTATTACTTACATCATACATCCTGGATGCTATAACTGGCTTGGTTCATACTAAAATAAGGACAATAAAAAAATATATATAAATTAAAGGAGAGGTTAATAAATAGAAAATAAAATAACAGGGAACTGGAGAATCTGAAATAACTCATATCCTCACAAATGTTGACTATGCAATCACGTGACTATATATAGAAAAATACATTATCACATGACACATGTTTCCCCGTACGTAGAATTAAAAATCCAAAGCAGTAAATACGAATAGAAAAAAACAACACAATCAATTGATAAAAATAAACAAGAAGACACGCCAAGACAAGGAAAACAAACAAGAACCAAAGACTCAAAGAAGCTCCAGTATGTAACCCGGAAAAAGAACCAACGACGGAGAGCGGCCGCAGCGCCACATGACGAGCGCCGCGTGGAGCAAGAGCGGCACGTGATGCGATGCCGGCGTCAGAGCCAGTGCCAGGCTCTCCCACTCACCCGCCCCCCTCCCCGTGTCAACAATACCGTGCGGTGCCGAGGCGACTCCCCGCA
>BOPN01004358.1:70000-80000 GCA_017312705.2 Penaeus japonicus | reverse complement strand
CCTCTCAAAGGTCGGACATTAACACAGGTAAGTAATCAACCTTAACAAACACTTTAAAGGTACACGAAAGGAATTAATTATCAGACAATTAGAGCCAAACAAACAATATTCATTAATCATGCCAGGAACAGAGGCTAATGACTATTGCATTAACGATTTCTGAATATGATTGGAAAAAAAGGATGGAGAGTCGAACGAGATTAACATCCCTTTCAAATATGCAAAAGTTAACAAATAAATACAGCAGAAGCATTACGAGAAGAACGAAAATAAACAAATACAGTGTCCGCCTTATTCATTTTTTCCACATTTCTTATTAACTAAGATCAAACAAACAAACAAACAACAAAACAAAAACAACAACAACAACGATGAGAGTTGCATAAATAAACATAAATAAATCCGATACAATGTTACACATATTTATTCTGTTCCGCCTCTTCCGCCTTGAGTGTCCTTCCACCGCCTGGCGTCCGAGTGTGCTTTCGTACCGTTGCTTGTGACACGGGTGCTTGGGATCGCGTGAGTGGGTGTATGTGTTTGCCTATGAGTAGGGTGGTGTTATCTTGTGTGTTTGTTGTGTGTGTGTGTGTGTGTGTGTGTGTATTCCAACAAGCATATGTGGGCATAAGTGTGCAAGTAGCACATATGGTCCCTATATTAAGGCCTCCCACTAAAGCATAACTTGAAAAGAGTATTTTCCAGCATCTTTTAATTAAACATATCCAAAAAGCAACTTTAAAACCCAACAGAAAGAAGGCCAAAAACACCGAGCAAAATATGAATTTAAATCAAGACAAACAAACAAACAAACAAATAAAAAGAGATACGACAGATGCAAGAAAAAAAATGGAAAGAAAATAAGAAAAGGAAGAGGCAGAAGAAGAAAAAAGGGAGGTAAAGTACCAAATAAATTAGGAGAAAAAAAAAAACACACAAAATGAGGAGCAAAGAAACCATACCATAAGTACAAGTCGTATGGTTGTCCTTGACACGTGCAGATCCGCAACACTCAGGGTACAGCGAGTAACTTGACTGTGTACTTCATAAAAAAAACAATTACTTTAGTTCATTATGCTTATACGTGACACACCAGACACTCTCCCTCCATCTCTCTCTCTCTCTCTCTCTCTCTCTCTCTCTCTCTCTCTCTCTCTCTCTCTCTCTCTCTCTCTCCCCCCCCCCTCCTCTCTCTCTCTCTCTCTCTCTCTCTCTCTCTCTCTCTCTCTCTCTCTCTCTCTCTCTCTCTCTCTCTCTCTCTCTCTCTCTCTAACCTTCCTTCCCTCCCGTCCTCTCCTTTTCCTCTCACCCTCCCTCCTTCCCTCTCCCTTCCTCTCACCCTCTCCCTAACCCGCTCCCATCATCCATCTCTCCATCTCCATCTCCCTCACCCTCAACTCCCCCTCCCCTTCCCCTCCCCTCCCCTCCTTCTCTCTTCACATCCCCATTTCCCCATCAGCGGCGCCCCTCGAGCCCTTCCTCACGCGTCGCAGGCCAAAGGAGCTGCGGCGCCACAATGGGCAGCTAGCGACAGGAAGGGAACTTACGCGCAAGCACTGGCCTTCAAAAAAAGAAGAAGAAAACAACAACAAGACACGCACGATACAATGGTGCCGTTAATTAACCAACTCGTGAATAAAGAAAAAAAAGTGGGGGTAAATGGGGGTAGAGGAAAGATGGAGAGAGGGTGGCTAGGGTAATGGGGAGAAGAGAAGGGCATGGGAAGGTAGGGGAGGTAGGGGGGGGGGGGTATGTTAGGTAGGTAAGATGGGGGTTGGGGGAAGGGAAAAGAAAGTTGGGGGGTTAGGAAAAGACAGAGGGTCGTCACGCCGTTCACTAGTAGGGGTAGGGGTTGAGGGGAGGGAGATGGACTAGGGTGGGTGTTGTTGTTTTTCTGTCTCTCTATCTCTCTCTCTCTCCCTCATCCTCCCTCCCCTCTCCCTCATCCTACCACCCTTCTCCCTCATCCTCCCGTCCCCCTCCCCTATCCTTCTCCCTCTCCCTCTCCTTCCCCCTCTACCCGACCCTCTCCCGGTGTCAACCCTTTGACGGAAAAGAATCCCATAAAAAGACAGACAGAAAAGAAAGGGAAAAGACCAGAGAAAAAAAGGACGAAATTGCATTACAACTTCAAACGGCTGTTACAAAGGCCGGACAACTACATTTTCGCTCTTTTGCCTACCTTAAGAACACTTTTTTCACCCTCCGCACATGCGAGGCGAAAATACCTATGATTTCGACATAAAACTTTTATAAAAAAAAGAAGAAAAAAAAGAAAGAAAAAGAAGAAAAAAATACAAATGAAATAAAAGCTCGAAAGAACTTCATACGTGCAGAAGGTATTTCCATTTTTGAAAAAATAAATAAATAAATAAATAAATAAATAAAATAAATAAATAAAAATAAAAACATTATCCTTGACTGGTTATACCTTCTTCGTATTATCAAATATCATAACAACAATACCATTTTTTTTACTAAAATCACAAAAAAGCAAGGCTACTTACAAAAGTGACCTGAACACTCGATACTGACAAGAAAAAGACTTTCCTATCAACCACAAATTTCGTTCATAGGACAGCAAATATTATTCTAGTTCACCCAATTCTCCAACACCTGATTCAAAGTAGATATTAGCAAATCTACAGCCATCATTAGCTGTGTCTATGTTAAAAAAACAACAACTATATTTCCTGAATTGTGAACCCACACACGAAAGAATAATATGATGGTGACTCTTCTGAGGAAGACGGGAGATTGCGAAAGAGGAAATATGAGTGATAGGAGTGGGGAGGAGGAGGAGGAGGAGGAGGAGAATTAGGAGTGATAGAAGAGGATAAGGAGGAGAATTAGGAATGATAGAAGAGGATAAGAAGAAGAAGAAGAATTAGGAGTGATAGAAGAGGATGAGGAGGAGAAGGAGACTGGTGTAGGTGGTGGTAGTGGTGGAGGAGATGGAGAAAAGAAGAAGAAGAAGAAGAAAAAAAGAACAAAGGAGGAGGAAGAGAATTAGGAAGAAGAAAAGAAGACGTAGACGATCGGGGAAGACAAATAGACTAAAAGAAAAAAGGAGAAGAAAGAAAAAGAGGCATACGAAGTGAGGAGATAAAGACAACACAGAAGAAAAAAAATCCATCATCCTGCATTTCTCTCATTTCCTCTTCCTACATTTTCTCCTTCAATCTCCCCATCGCTCTTCCTTCCCTCCCCCAACTATTCCTTCTCTTGCAACCTCACCGTTGCAAGCTTTCCGTCAAATCTCCTATATCGTTTTCAATGACCCATTTTCATTTCGTATCTTCTCCTAATTCATTTTTTAAAAATGACCAAAAAATAATAACGATGACGAACGACTCCACAAAAAAAAAAAAAAAAAAAAAAAAAAAAAAAAAAAAAAAAAAAAAAAAAAAAAAAAAAATGCACGAAAGAATCTGCGCTGCAAAACTATCCAAAATGGAAAAGGAGAATTCTGGAGCGAATGGCAGACCACCTCTCATGTATAAGAATAAGGACAAACTTCAGGTTTATAAATCCTCTAAAAAGAAAGAAACGCGAGATGGATTCACTCTTTGGGTTCGAGAGAAATGGATGGATTTTTCTTCTGTGCCAAGCTTAGGAGTAGAGATTAAGGACTTCTTTGGGATTAATGTCAACTTGTCATGAGTAAATAGTATCAAGCAATAAGTTAAACGACAACTTTTCAAAGTAAATAATAAAAATAACAATAAGAATAATGATAATAACTTAACCGAAGCTTTCTACAATGAACTAAACAACAATAATACAATAATAGTATAAATAAAAATGGAACAATACAAATAAAATTTATAATTAAAAACATAAACGGTGACAAAAAATAATAAGAATAGTAGTCATCATTATTACTATCATCATTACAATAGCAGTAATGTTAAAACTGAAAACAACCGTTCTGATAATACGATCACATATACTGGAAGAAACTAGTAGAAAATAATGATAATGATAATAATAACAACACTAAAAGCAAATAATGATCATTATTGGCATCAACAATCATACTAATCAAATAGTGAATATCAGCAACAATAGTTGAAATAGTGAATATCAGCAACAATAGTTGAAATAGCAATGATAATGGTCATAATGATAATCACCACAATAATAATAACAAAATCATCAACAAAAATAACAAAAAACAAGCTAGGAAACTAGTCTCCTAAACACCCCATCTTGATCTGAAAACAGAAACATCTTTCTTAAAAATAATATCATAACAAAGTCTCCTACCATTAATCAGATCTACTTTACAGCAATTTCATCAACCACAAATCTTTCAACAATTGTTAATAAAGAGTGAGAGTCAATCTGATATATTATTGTATAACAGTACAAGGCCCAAAGTCTTAGGAAAAAAAGAAAAAAAAGGTCATGTCAACTAATGGGGTCATGATGTACGTCACGCGATGAAAAATATTATTGATAATGTTAACAATAATACCAATGATTATAATGATGATAATAACCAAAAAAACAATGACAGCAGCAATAACAATGATACTAATATTAATAAAAACAATATCAATATTAATGATAATGATAAGAATAATTCCAAAAAAAATAATGAAGAGACAAAAACAGGAGAGCAAAGACTAGAAAATATGAAGATATAAAAAAAGGAATAAAATGAAAAAGGAGAAGCCAAAGAGGAGCAAGAAGAAGGAGGTGGATGAAGATAGGAAGAAAAAAAAGGAGGAAAGGAAGACGAGGAAGAGAAGGAGAATTAGGATGAAGAAGAGGAAGATGAGGAGAAATATGAGGAGGAAGAGGGGATAAAAAAGAAGGAAATGAGGGAGAGGAAGAGGAGGAGGAGGAAGAGAAGGGGGGGAGGGAGAGGAAGAATAATGATGATAATAGCGATGACGATAATGATGATGATGATGATTATACTGATCATAATAATGTTGATAAGGAGGAGGAGGTAGAGGAGGAGAAGGAGGGGGTGCAGGAAGAGGAAGGGAAAGAGGAGGAGGAGCTGCAGGAAGAGGAGCAGGAGGAGGAGAATGAAGGGGGATGAATAGTAATTGGAATAGGTACGATCATAGTTAAGACTAGCAGATAAACAAGAAAGAAAAATCAGATCTAGACCAAGAAAAGTAAGAACACAAAGAAAACGAAGACAAAGTTGAAGAAAAAGAAAGGAGATGCAAACTCAACCATTCAACCTAGGCCTACCACCTAATCATGCCCTACCCAAAGGAACAAGCAAAGCTCAACCGGCGTGGGCGTGGGCGCGGGCGTGACCACCTCAACTTCGCCTGGACTAACTAGGTGTCAATCACGGCCGATGATACAGTTACGCCAAAAGCCTAACCAATAGCGAAGCCGCGGCGGACGAATGGTGTCGCCGCGCGAATCCCTTTTGGCAAACGTTACTTGTGGTCTTCGGCATCGCACTATCTTGTTTCCTCTAGTGTAGGATATAGTGGCGTTTATTGCAAAGAATGAGGTGTGTACGGATTGCAACGAGACGCGGATTCGGGTGAAAACGCCGGATCAAAAGGTGTCCATTTTGCATTTCCAGATTTGAAAATGGCGGTGGCATTAATCTGGGATTTGGAGTGTCACCCATCGCGAACTCCGAACTTGATTACGATTTTCCTGCCAACGGGGGAAATATCGCAGGGCTGAATCGGGTAAATAATTCCCCGTAGAGACACGCTCGAAGGCGTACGGTCGCCATCTCCCTCTCCCGAACACGGAATCGGGTAAATGCCACTCAAACGGGGTCGCGTCCTGTCATTGTCACCTCGGCTGTAAACATACGGAGATCAGCAACACCGCGAGCCCTTGTCAGCAGACCTTTCCCCAACACCGAGCGCTCTTGCTGCCAATCATCTCATCGGGGCGCCCCGAGTACGTCGCCCCAACTTGCGCAACCTTTATCTCCGGGGAAAAAACGCAAATAAGGAGAAAGAAGGAGAGAGAGAAAGATAAGGAAAATAAATACGTAAAAATGCGAGAAATCGAAGAGATGATGGCAGTGATTTCGCGGCGGTGACGGTGAGGTGCTGCCACCTTTCGGCCGACGGCGCAACCACGCGGCCAGCCTCAGCCGGGTCGGCCAAACCCTTCCAGCCGAGGGTGGAACTGCTAGTCCCCGCAGCCGAACCATGGCGGCAACAACGCACCGCATACATTATCTTAATTACGAAGGGATAATGAACTTCCCAAGCCCATTACAGGCTGGTAGGTTGAGATAGCTCGTGTATAAGCCATAATGTCGGACGTAAACCACTTTCGCTGAGTATATAGGGGGCCGAAAAGCGCCTTATCATGTGCCAGAACACAAGACGCTGCTATTCTCTACTCACAATCTACGTCCTTCACACAGACAGACGAGAGACACGAGCGCACGAAACACGCACACGAAACACCGCACGAAAACCACGCACACCACACAGACCCCCACAATCTTTCCTCCCTCTCAGCTTAATATCCAAAATTTCGAAAAAACCCTAAACCTCCGCCGCCGTCGCCTGGTGCAGCAGCCACCTTCCTTCCCCTCGCCGATGTCGGTCGGTCGGTCGCTCGGGCGGGCCGTCGACGCTCGCACGCGAACCGACATCTTTACCAAACCCGGCCATGGATCCTATTGCTCCGATTGTAACCTTAATATCACAATCAATTACAAGACATCACACTTCTATCTCTCTCTCTCTCTCATTCTCTCTCTCCTCTTAAGACCCGCGGCGGAGTATCGTTCGTTCTTTGTTAGGATGCGACGGGATTGGAGGACCTACGGAAACAGCCGACCCTGCCCGGAGTATCCTGACGCTCAAAGGATGGCTGTCAGTAGGGGGATGCCGATGGGATACAATGCCTCCCTGCTACCTTGGAATGGCTTGTCATGGCTTAGCCTCTCAACTACGGATTCGTCTTGTCTTTAGCTTCACCGAAAGGACTAATAATCACATATGAAAACGAACACGATCACTACTCATGATTACAGCGATCATTATTGTCAACCCTTGATGATGATTAAGATAATGACTTGTTATCACCAGTGAAAATACTATCCTCTGCAGTGGCATGCTAACAGTATCAATTAATGTCTCTCGTTATAGCTGTAAAAAAAGAAAATCTTCTAGTCACTTCATAATATCTTAGCATTAATGATATGATCTCCCATTCATGTACAGATTTATACAATACATATACGCACATAAATACATTATACAGGTGTACAGATATATATCTTTAAATAAATACATACATATATACACACACATAAATATATACATACATACATACATACATACATGCATATATATATATATATATATATATATATATATATATATATATATATATATATATATATATATATATATATATACACATATACATACAAATGCAAATATCTATTTAAAGGTAAACATATCTAAAGTATAAATATGTATATACATATTAATGTAAAGAGATAAATCAATCAATATACGTAAATATATATTCATATATTCATATATATAAATATATAAAATATGATATCTATCTATCTATCAATATGTAAACACACACATCCCTAGATTTTATGTGTGCATATACATAAAAGATTGTTAGTGGTATTGCCATCAATACAGAAAATTTAGCTTCAGTGGAATAAATACATATAAGGATGATCACAACAACCAGAACATGATGAGCAAAACAAACACACCAATAAATAAATATAAAAATTACCCACTGAAAGTACGGATAATGATAAGAACAGCAAAGACAAACACATACATACAAAACATAAAACATAAACATTACAGCAAACACACACACACACACACACACACACACACACACACACACACACACATATATATATATATATATATATATATATATATATTGGTATTAATAACATCAAACCATATAACTAAATATGTACTAGAAATCACCATACCATCCAGAATATTCTTCAGCAAAAAATAGCCCAAACAAGAACTCAGCTACACGTCTTATCACAATAAAAGCACAATTAACATAAATAATCTTATTACAAATACACTTCACTAGAATCATTCGCAGATGTAGACAAATCAATTCAATTCTATATTGTTATAAAACGGAAATCAGTCAATGCATTTATCGTAAAAAAAAAATATATATATATCATTCACAGAAATTGCCTTTCGAGTACTATACAAACAGGTTGTAGTTTCAACAAATACACGAATATGTATGTAGGTAAACAGTTTAACTAAGTAATTTCAGCAAAACAAATAAACAGAAAAGGTATACCCAAAGTGGTACGCTAATAATGGTATCCGTGATAATAATGAAAATATTAATAGCAATACTAACGGTATAGTACCAGCATAAATACTAATAATAATAGTAGCACTAGAAGTAATAATGATAATAATAATAATGATAATATAAATAGTAACATTAACAGAAGTAACAATAATACCAATAGTCATACATAAAAAAATATAGATAATCACGAGGAAAATAATATCATAACATTGATAAGAACTAAATAAAAAATAAATCAATGCCACTCTCAACAAAACAAACAACAATAACAATAATGAGCTGAATATTAAGAATAATTTTAATAATGGTGATAGTAAATATAATTGTAGGAGTGCTGTGCAAAACATGGTGATAGTATTAATACAAGCAATTATAAAAAAAATAACTAAAAACAACAATTATAATGATGATGATGCTAGCTAGTCAAACCGACGACACATATAAATATAAGTATAGATATAATAATAATAATAATAATAATAATAATAACAGTTGTAATAAAAACGATGACAATAATAAATTATAATAATCATTAGCAATAATAATAACGATGATGTTTATATGTTCATAAAAAATAGTGTTAAACAAGATAAATAAGACAATTTATAATACAATAGCATTAATAATAATAATAATAATAATAATAATAATAATATAATAAGAATAACAATAACAATACTGATAATGTGAATAATAATATGAAAAATAATAATAAAATGTATAATAATAACAACAATAAAAATAAAATGATTAATAATACAAATTACAACAATACCATTAATGATATAACATAATAGTAAATAGCAATGAATCAATAAAAACAAAAACGATAATAATAAAATCAGTATCCTCGGATCTGATGCATAGGCAGAATGATACTAAAAATATAATGAAAACATAATAGTATCAGGAGGTTCATGGTAATAGTAATAATGAATATGAATAACAAATAACGATAGCAAGAATAACTATGATGATGATTTAATTATTTTGCAATAACAATGATGGTAATAAGGAGCATCTAAAAAAGAAAAGAAAAGAAGAGAAAACTCACACACACAGATTATATATATATATATATATATATATATATATATATATATATATATATATATATATATATATAGATATATAGATAATACGGACAACGGAAAACCAGAGAGAGGAGAGAGAGAGAGAGAGAGAGAGAAAGAGAGAGAGAGAGAGAGAGTGAGAGAGAGAATAAGAGAGAGAAAGAGAGTGAGAGAGTAAGAGAGAGAGAGAGAGAGAGCGAAAAGTGAAAAGAAAGACAGAGAGCACAAAAAATAAAAATAAAAATAAAAGGAAACGAAGCAGGAACATAAAAACAAAATAACGCCACCCCTACCCCCTACCCCCCAGCACCACCCCCACCCCACACTTCCCCGCGCCTCCGCCTACGGTGTGATGACTCAATCGTGAGCGGGAGAGAGAGTGGTGAAGCAGCGCCCCAGGTGAGGCCGGGGTGATGTATCAGGTGTGTGGAGAGGGGGAGAAGTGCCGCTAGAGGAGCTGCTGTGGCGGAGAGGGGAGAGGGAGAGGGGGAGAGAGGGAAGGTGGACTGATGGGAGAGGGGGAGAGGGGAGAGTTGGGTCGACGGGAGTAAGGGGCGAGGGAGGGGGGGTTGAATGGTAGTGGCAGGTGTAATTGTTCATATATACCCTGGAGGGGAAGGGGGGGGCGGGAGGAG
>BOPN01004358.1:32500-35000 GCA_017312705.2 Penaeus japonicus | reverse complement strand
GCGTCCCCGGGGATGCCACAACGCATGGCTTGGCTCCGCGGTGCCACGGGAGGAGCGGATCCAAGTGGAGGCACGGCTCTCGAAGGAGGCGGCGTAGGACAAGGAGGATCGGCTTGTGCAGACGACGCCGGGCAGGTAGGCAGGCAGGCAAGCGGACAGGCAAAGAAGCAGGCAGGCAGGCAGGCGGGCGGGCGGGCGGGCGAAGGCCGTGCAACGTGCCCACCGCCAACCCCACGTTTTTTGTGGACCGACTGAGAGCAGCGAGGCTTTTTTTCGGCGGTGCCTGCTGGACCCAGGCCAGGGACTCATGTTCACGCTCACCGTTGCCAAGGACCGGTTGCGTGCGGATGACGTCGCCAGCGCGGGTCCCACGGGCGTTGCACGTCGCCCCGAGGAAGGCAATCGGGGCACGGTGCGCGAAACGACGAAGAGGGAGCCAAACTTGGCTGTCAGATTCCAATACGAGGATTGCACATGCTTTTCGACCGGGTTCATGTCGCGTACCGGAAGCACGAATTGGCGACGGTGCGGCCGGTCTGACAGAGCGACGATCCAGCCAATCATGAGGGCTGAAGGCAGGGCTGAGGGCACGTCCATTGTACCCAGGGCTCGGGTTGCAGCCGCCCCAACCCCCGCTACCCGGTACCACGGTGTGCGCCGTCCCAACGCAGGCGCTGCTCATGTAATGCAGGGGCATTCTAGGTAATACGCTACGCCCTAGGCACCGTGACACCCTCTACATACCCCACGACACGCAGCAAACGCTCCCGTGGCGCCAGTAAAGAGTTTTCGAGCTCTTCGAACAACGGAATGCGATGAATACAGACGCACGACCTCCGCGTTTCATCCCCGCGCCATCTTGCGTTCTCCTGGCGTCCGCGACCGTCACGCACTCACGTCTCGGCCTCAACCTCAACAAGGAAAGCAAAACCAAGGCAACGGCCGTGCATGAAACGTCCAAGAATCGCCGCTTCGGCCCGAAATATCTGTCGGCAAGAATAAAGTGTCGGTAGCAGCCATCCGTCGCGGTCGGACCACATGGGGGCGTTCCACAGGTTACCACTCACTCCCACCTTCCACAACGCGCCAACCATTATGAAAATCTGGGCGAAAGACAGCGACACGAGCCCCGTCCCACCGTAAGAAATTCCCGATGAGGATCGCTCACCCGGCGCCAACCTAGCGCTCACCCTCGTCAATCACGGGGTCGTTAAGGACTGCAATGCAGAGACTAAAACGTCGGAAAATTAATTGGCCGAAGATGCAAGCCTATTTTTTCGTCGGCGAGGTATTGTTTCACAGTCGGATTACGGCAGTGGGCGGCATTAGGGGGAGGGAGGGGAGGGACGGGAGGCTGAGAACGGAGGGGGGGGGGGTATGAAGGTGGGGGAGGGAGTGAGGGAGTGGGAGAGGGGAGGTGGGGAACGGCGAGGGGGAGGAGTTGGTGGGGGAGACTACTGTCAAATGCGGTCAACAATAATTACGAATGATTGACGATAATTGGATTAATGATTAACTAATATTGCAGAACATCATAAAAAAACTAAGAAAGAGGGAAATCATAGATTTGGAATGATAGATAGTAATTAGGGCGAAGGAAGAAAAGACTGAGACTGAGAGAGAAGAAAAAGTGAGACAGAGAGGGAGAGAGAGAGAGAGAGAGAGAGAGAGAGAGAGAGAGAGAGAGAGAGAGAGAGAGAGAGAGAGAGAGAGAGAGAGAGAGAGAGAGAGAGAGAGAGAGAGA
This sequence comes from Penaeus japonicus, assembly GCA_017312705.2. Taxonomy (NCBI): domain Eukaryota; kingdom Metazoa; phylum Arthropoda; class Malacostraca; order Decapoda; family Penaeidae; genus Penaeus; species Penaeus japonicus. The sequence goes on along the minus strand of BOPN01004358.1, from coordinate 33,256 downwards.
GAGAGAGAGAGAGAGAGAGAGAGAGAGAGAGAGAGAGAGAGAGAGAGAGAGAGAGAGAGAGAGAGAGAGAGAGAAAGAGAGGGAGAGTGTGGAAGGGGAGAGAGAGAGAGATGGAGAGATAGAGAGGGAGGGAGGGAGGGAGGGAGGGAGGGAGGGAGGGAGGGATGAAGGAAGGGAGGGAGGGAGAGAGAGGGAGAGAGAGAGAGGTGGTAGGGTACATACGCACCGCTGGGAAGAACCGTATAGAGAGAAAGAGAAAGAGAGAAAGAAAAAGAAAGAGAAAGAGAGAGGGGGAGGAGGAGAGAGGGGGGAGGGAGGGACAGAGAGAGAGAGGCAAAATGTAACAGGAAGTAATAACCCAGGCCAAAAGGAGATCAAAACGAGAACGCACTAAGGTACTTCCTCCCACCAAAACACCCGCTAACGAGGATAATGAAAAGAAAAACAAAGAAGAAAAAATAAAGCAGGAGAGGAGAGAGAGAGAGGGGGAAGGAGAGAGAGAGGGAAGGAGAGAGGAAAGGGTGGGGGAGGAGGGAGAAGAGAGGGAAAGGGTGGGGGAGGAGGGAGAAGAGAGGGGGAAAACGGGCAATAGAGGAAAAAGGGGGGGGGGGAGGGGAAGAAAGTGAAGGGGGGAAAAGGTGGAGGAGGAACAGCAGAGAACATCACAAACTATGAATAACCACCACGTAAACAACGCGAAAGCAAGTCCCCTTCACAAACGACAACAACGAAAATAAAAAAAAATCCTCACTCCGA
>BOPN01004358.1:10000-20000 GCA_017312705.2 Penaeus japonicus | reverse complement strand
TACTGTTATTACTGATTTTGCACAAACTAATTTCGACCGCAGATTATGTAACCAACAATAACAGGAAGAAAGTCGAATCATTTCTAGATCAGTCCAGAAAGTCTTCTACTTTTTCATGAAAGCCGACTTGAGAAAAAAAAAAAACAGAACAATTCTTATAGCAGAATTCAAGCTGCATTATGGCGAATCCATCTCCCATAACAACAATGATAATGATACGATAATGATAGTAAATAAAAGAAAGGTAAAAAAAAAATCGATCGACCCCTTTCTCTGCACTATTCCAATGATCTTCATAATCATTATCATCATTAACCTCAAAACCCATTCACGAATTCAGCAAGACTCGAGAAGGCGGCCACATTACAACCCCCTCCCCCCCTCCTCCCTAATAACAAGCAGCAGATGACGAGCCGCCGTGGCCTGAACACCGCATCCTCGCCGTCGTCCACAACAACAAAATTAAAGGATAATTTTTGGCCGAATCTCCCTCCGCGCTGTGATAAAAGGGGGAAGCCGCGGGGGGACCCAGCTGGCCATGGCATGTCCTATTTCCCAAGCCTTTTGGTGCCCTCATCTCTTCCCCCCCCCCTCCTCCCCCTCCCCCTTCCTCCCGACAACTCCTCCTCCTCCTCCTCCTCCCACTCCTCCTATTCCTCTTCTTACTCCTCCATCCCTTTTTCCCTATCTTAATCTTCCTCTTCCTTCCTTTCTCATATTTTCTTCCACGTGCCTCCTCTCCTTCCCTTCTTACCGTCCTCATATCCCTTTCCTCCAATTCTTCCCTCTTTTTCCTCTTCCCATTTCTTCGTCTTCCGTTTCCCTTCCTTCCTCAACACAACACTCCCCATTCCTCTCTTATCATCACCTCTCCCCAAATTCCTTCTCCCTCCTCCTCTTCCCCAAATTCCTTCTCCCTTATTCTCTTCCCCCATTTCCTCTCCCTCTCCCTCTTCCCCCCATTGCCTTCCTCTCCCTTTCCCCCTCTCCCCCTCTCTCATCTCTCCTCTCCCCTCTTCCCGTACTCCCTTCCTCTCCCTTCCTCCTCTCTCCCTCTCTCCCCCATTCTCATCCCTCTCTCCCTCTTCCCCCATTCCTTCTCCCTTCTTCTCTTCCCCCATTTCCTCTCCCTCTCCCTCTTCCTCTTCCCCCATTCCCTCTCCCTCTCCCTCTTCCCCCATTCCCTCTCCCTCTCCCTCTACCTCTCCCTCTTACCCCTTTTCCTGCCTCTTCCCTGACCCCTCCGGCCCTGCTCACGCCGAGATGCGGGCAGCGTCTGGTCACTCGGACGCACAAAAGATCACTCCCCCCGCCCTCGCGTCTTGGGAGGAGGAGGAGGAGAAGGAGGGAAGAGCGGAGGGAGGATGAAAAAGAGGAGGAGGAGGAGGAGAAGGTGGGGGAAGGAAGGAAAGAAGAGGGAGAAGGGTGGGGGGGAAGAGATATTGGGGGAAGAAGGAGGGAAATAGGGCTATGGAAGCATCAAGGAAGAGAAGAGGTAAGAAGAAACAAATGGGAGGAGGGAAATTCAAGGACAACGTGAGGGAAGAGGAAGGAGGATAGACGAAGGATGGACTAAGAGGGTAATGAAGGAAGAAGAAAGAAAGGAAGAAGGACAGGAGGATCGAGAAAGAAGGTCTCAGGTCGTCGCGAAAGGAAAAGGCCCGATTAATAAATTTTCCTCCAGAAGTACATAGGTGGCATTTCATCGTCCTCATTGCCACCATGACTACCATAGCTACCATCGCCCTTGTCACCATTGCCACCATCATAAGCATCATCACCATCATCCTTCCGAGCCTCCCCTTTTCTCACCCGTACCCTTCAGCACACAAAAATCAGCAACGGCGATATCCAGAACGATGTCCGAGCTGGGAGGGGAGGAGAGAGAGTGAGGGGGGGCAGAGGTGGAGAGAGGGAGGGCAAGGGGGGAGGGGGGGGAGAGAAAGGAGGGAAGGAGGAGGGAGGGAGGGGAGAGGAGGGAGAGAGAGAGCAACTGAGTGGAGAGGGGAGGGGGAGAGAAAGGAGGAGGGAGGGAGGGAGGGAGGGAGGGAGGGAGGGAGGGGAGAGGAGGGAGAGCTAACTGGAAGGGGGGGGCTCAATGGGACAGCCAGACGGAATTCCATCGCTGAAAGGCTTACGTGATCCATGGGAAAGGTCAGTTGCTGTCATCTCTCTTTAGTCCACGAGAACAACAGATCAATAACCACATAACTAAAGACGTGAGGCTTCCTAAGGAGCAGAAAGGTAGGGGGGAGGGGGAGGAGGGAAGGTGGGAGGGGGAGTTTGACGTGAGGAATGCAAAGTGGTCTATCAAAGGTGGTCAGTCATCAACGGCAGACCATGTTCCCTCGTGTATCATCGTTTTTTTTTTTTCAAGTGAACTTGGACGTACATTAAAAAAATGCGCAGGTATTCAAACAACAAAAATAGCAATTACTGCAAAGCCTCCTACTATCACTAAGCTACTACTACTACTATCACTACTATTGGTACTGCTACTACTTCACCTAGTATCCTTACAACAGACAGCAAAATCAAATTCTAGTATCACAGCCAACAGCATCCCACTTCAAGAAATAAATCAAAATAAAATAAAGTTCTAAATATCAAAACAGGCCTACTCACTTCATCCTTGGGAGCTGCCTTGCTGGCGCCGCCCATGGTGCATCACCCATAAAGCTTTCATCTTCTTGGGTCACATCCAGCACGCCCGCGCCTACATCCGAAGTCGTATCTGCTTTGCCCTAGAGGATGAAAAACACTCGTTGACTAATAGGTCTAAATATGGTACTAATATGTTCATTATATGCCTGCCACCTCCCTCGACACACACACACACACACACACACACACACACACACACACTTTCGCGTAAGCGCATCCAACAAAAAGACAAAGGCAACAAAAACAAAAGACTTACGAGGGGAATCCTGAAGCGATTGTTGGTCGTCCGGAAATCATCATCTTCGTCTTCTGTAACAAGAAATAAAAAGATAAATTAAGTGTGATTATATAAAATGTTGCCAGGGATCGACATGTGCTCCGGAGTAGTTCGGTTCGAATTCTCAAACCAGATAAATATCCCAGTTCGTAAAGTCAGCCAGCAAAATCTATGCTGACGTTGATGTTACTTAACCACGGTCGGAGTCGAGCCTGAGACAGGATTCGCACACACCTCTCCTCACGGGCGTATTAATGAGATGGACACAAGGATGGGTTTATTAAATCATCACCCAACACCATATCGGAAGGGGTGGTTCATCGACGTTCATCGATCACGGGCGCGAATTTGACATATATAGGAAAATATCAATGAAAAAGAAACATGCAACTCACAGTCTTACCGGGGATCATACCAAGGAACGCCCAGTTGAAACACATCATCTTAACCACTGCCAAGGCTATCAGCTAAATCACAGTCACACCATTTCACACCAATGATGCTGCACAACATATTTATAAATCATCCCTTTGTCTCTAAATCATCCAATCATCCTAGTTCCTAATGTTATGAATATGTACCGACTTTCCTCTTTCTCTTCGCTGGCATCACCGTCTGGTTGACCTGACCTTCTGTTCTTCTGTTTTCCTTTCCTGCAATGTGCTTCTATTTTCTTACCTACGCAGGTACAGTTGCTTAAAAAAAATCCTATACTTCCCTATGTTATTTCCTATGATAAAGTACTTACGTACTGTAACGGCGGACGTGGGTGGTGTGCGTTTGCATATCATCGTGATAAGCAATAAAATGCAAATAGGAGAGTGATTAAAACAACATAAACAAGAAGTGAAACTTTTTCTGTGCCTCACTTGAACTGAGACAAAACCTTAACTTATTTTCCCTGAAATAGTGTGCTCTTGTGTTTGTAATGTATCTTGAGGTACCTCACATCAACCCAAGTTTCCATCTTATTAAGCTGATCTAAATAACGCACAACAAGCCATCAGGAGTTGGGTTTTGTGGTGACATACCATAACTATCGGTCTCAAATCAAGGTATGGGGCCTAGCACGAGGTGTCAAGAGGAAGAGAGAGTGGCACCGCGTGACGAAAGTGCTGCCACACGGGTGCCACGACATAAACACTTTCAAGCAAGCGGGGTGGGGGGGTGTGGGAGTGGGGCTCGCCTTCCTAACGTGGTTATAACAATCTCGACAAGTTTGGAAACACAAGGTAATAAACCCCTAGTTGATCAACCGCGACAACTTCAGGCGATGTTCAGAGACTCCGAACTCGTCACGGTTTATAACTGACTATAACTTTGACAGGCGGCGGTGGCCGAAGAGGGAGGGGCGATGGGCAATGGAGGGTGTGTGTGTTGGGGGGGATTAGAGGCACAGGCGAGGCAGCACGATAAGAGAGATACCTTGTCGAATGACGGAAATATCTCCAAAGGAAATCATGGCATTGCACAAGAATAGAGCAATGAGGACGCGATGAAATCGAATTACTGACACTGACACACACACAAACACACACACACACACACGCACACGCTCCTTCACAAGCCAATCCCGCGTCGGCATCGCCACTTCCTCTTCCTCGTGCCATGACGTCGGGACATAATGGCCTGATTAGCGCCCCGCCCCTCCCCCTCCTCCCGCGGTAAATAACTCATCTAACGTTTAATTAACTACATCGACCGTCGTCCGCCGCCATCATCAACTCTCCTCACGTCAAGGCTTAAACTTCGGATCAATAACGCGAGCGGAGTGTCTTCCCGAGCCGCCTCGCCGATAAGCCTACGCCGATTAGTGCTCGAGAGGACGGAGGCGGAAATGCGGCCGAGGAGGGGGGATGGGGGGGGGGGGGGCAAGGTGAACGCTAAGGGACGTCGATCGTTGAATGCCGATGGATAAAATACCAAGGGATAAAGTGAAGAGATTTCATGCCTATACTTATAGGTTACGGTCTACTGGTATAATGCGGCATAAACATGAAAATGCAAACACATATTCACTTTAAACACACCTTTACCTATCTATTTGTCTGTCTATATGTACATATACATATACATATACATATATATGCAAAAAAACGTTAATCTTAACGTTAAGGAATGTGGTTTGGATGTGTTTGTAACGTTAACTGAAAGTAGTTTGAATATAAAAGTCTGAATGTACAAAAAAGTTATCTGTGGACTGCGGTGTAAAATTAATAAGAACATAATAAAATTATATCAAAGCTTGGTCTAAAACTGCAAACCTCCTTCCCTCCCGGGCCTACACTTTCTCCCATAACCACGTATACCATAATAAAACACCATGCTGATGTTTTAGTTCTTCAGCAAGTTTCAGAGTAACCAGCTGGCAGGAACAATAAACAAATATCAAGACTAGTAATAGACAAGATATTTGGTGGTTCGCCTCGGTGCTGGAGGTGTGACTGCCATACATACATCCGATTATGCATAAACACATTTTATAACGACATATACATATAAAGATGATGTGCAATCCCATTGCAATACACACATACACGCGATTTACACACACACACACACACACACGCACACACACACGCATGCACACACGCACGCACGCACACACACACACACACACACACACACACACACACACACACACACACACACACACACACACACACACACACACACACACACACACAAGGTTACGAGGGTCTGGGAGAATTTGTGAAGATACGGTGTTTGCAAACGACCCCTCCCCCTTCCCCTGCCAGCGACCTCGTTAGGGGGAGGCGCGCCTCTTTTACCGCCGTAATACAGTGCCCGAAGACAAACTAACGGGATTACAGCTGGGATTTGGGATTTAAAGGAGTTGCGATGCTGACTTCACTGAGGGAGGCTTTCGCTGGATGGCTGGGGTGGATAAAGGGGGAGGGCGGAGATAGTTGTGATACCTGTAACACTACTACTATCACCATCAATGCTACAACTATCACTACTGCTACTGATACCACTACATATATTACCGTGGGCACTCGTATCACTACCAATGCCTCTTCGATTACTACTAATAACACCAACACTATATTACTACTGCAGCAACTACCTCCCTCAATATTAGTATTGCTATAATATCTATCACTATTACTACTGCAACTTATTAAGCAATCAAAAGAACACACACACACACACACACACACCACTTCTTGAAGTATCACTGTCATTAACATTAGTACTGTTGCTACTACAACCACTGGTCCACTACTATAACAACTGCTACCACTACCTCTACTAATGCTAAACCACCTCTACTACTAACTACTAATCTTACACTATCGCAGTTCTACTATTTCTACTAATCCTGCAACCACACCTACATTCTGTCCTTGCAATTCCCTTCCCTCTATCATTTCCTGTCTATCTCCATTCTCCCTTTCACGCCTTTCCAATGCGTTTCATTCTCCTTTCTCCTCCCTTCATTTCGCGTTTCTTGCAAAATACCTAAATAATTTTCCTTACCTGAAAGTTCATTCAAATTTCTGGAATGATTTTGACGCTCACTCCCATCCTTTTATGCTATTCCACCTACACTTCCATACACTCAAAATCTATGTTAATCAACCCCACACACACTATAAGCACTACATATAACCAAAAATATAGTGTAATCTTACTCCACAACGCAATCAACATCACCACCAACAATACAAATAACGAATAACAACGAAACTAAAAATCCCCCCCAAAAAACCAACCAACAACAACAACAACAAGACCCAAAGATAACAATGCCAACACCATTACGCAATCACGCTTCATCCGACACAGCTCCCCTCTTTACCCACCCCACCTCAGAATCTCCTCCTCATGTTGATATCAGCAGAGAAGGTGTAACCGATGCAGCTTAATGGAGAACAAAGGAAGAGTAACTGTGTAAGGGGCTGCGGCGCCGGGCTGGTTTGATGTGGGCTTTGCCGCATCACGCAATTACGCTGCTGAATAACACGGGATGAATAACACGTGGGGGCTCGATCTGTTTTGAGCGCTGGTGGATTACGGGCGACGGGGAAGGTGGGGGGAAGGTGGAGGAGAGAGAAAGGCAAGGATGGGGGGAGAGAGAGAGGAGAGAGAGAGAGGAGAATGAGAGTGAGAGTGAGAGAGAAAAGAAAGAAATAGAGAGAAAAACGAGAGAGAGAGAGAGTTAGAGAGAGAGAGAGAGAGAGAGAGAGAGAGAGAGAGAGAGAGAGAGAGAGAGAGAGAGAGAGAGAGAGAGAGAGAGAGAGAGAGTAACATTTAAAGACTACGTATACATAAGAAGAAATAGGTTTAAGCATTTCTATAAATAAACAGCTCTGAAAAATTCTTGCGCTGCCTGATCTCACATCTGACTAATGAAAAGGACTGTCAGTAACACCCAGAGTAACACTAAAGCAAAGTTTTGCACCAAATACTTGTGCATGCAATCTTGCTTTTCGCCCCCTCTCTGGGGATTCATATGGCCTCTCCCCTACCTGGATTTGGCTTATGTATTTCGTGCTTACTTATTGAACACGTGATCCAATCGCCTATGCTGGCGTGTCCGTTTGAATCTGTAAACAAACGTGCTACTTCGTTAACCATGTAACAACTTTTGGCAGTGCTGTTGGACGAATGAAATAAACATTTATTTTTCGAATCAACTGAAAATTTACGGAATTGAATTATACCATCTTTAATATCATCATTTATGAGCCATTTATCGTGGGAAGATTACAATACTATATTATATATTACGTAACAAAGGCTACCCATCTACAGGAGCTCAGGTCAAAGGCTTAAAAGGAAAGAAAACAACAAAAGAAAAAAGATATTTCCCGGTAAAAAAAAAAAACTTGATCACGTGACTAATTAACGTCGACTTGGTACGAGCGAGCGGCGAACGACCAAGAGCAAAATATCTTCCCCGTCGGGCTTTAATGCCTTGAGTATCATCTGCCGAAACATGCGATTAACAAACCTACGGTAATAAATACAAAGGAGTAGCGATTCAACGAAAGGAGAAAAGGGGGTAGGGGAGGGGAGGGGAGAGGAAAACCGACCTCCTCCTCCATCTGACATGCGAGCGAAAGCCATCGGAAACGCCGCTGCCACCGCCGCCGCTGCCGCCGCCCGGGCCGGAACAACGCCGAGGCTGAAGCTGAAGCTGAAGCCGAGGCTGAAGGCAAAGGCCTCGCTCATCATCCACGTGAAGAAGAGATAAACAAAGGAAGGAGGGGCTCGTGGACGGAGATATTGATTGATAGCTCCGTCTTGGGACACCAGCGACCCCCTTTCCTACCCCCTACCCCATACTCCGTACCCCCATACCCCTCCCGCTTCACGCACCCCGCCAGGCATCCTCTCCCCTCCCCCACCTCCAACGACACCCCCTGACCCAGGCACCTCACCTGGTGCTGCAACGCTCTCGGCCGGTGTGCCTCCTCCCACTCCTCTCCCTTCCTCCCTCTCTCTCTCTCTCTCTCTCTCTCTCACTGCCATTCCCCCTCACTCCTCTTCCTCTTCCTTTCTCTCTTCCCCTCTTCCTCTTCCTCCCCGCGACAATCCGGCCCGCGCGACGGTGTTACAGAACCTGCATCATCTTCCATTCACAACGCGTTCCTGTGTGCCTTTCTCTCCCTCCCCCTCGTTATGGGTTTTATCTGCGGTTTTTTTTTCCCTTCATCCTCGTCTCCGTCATTATTTCTGTGCATGGCAGAATTGCGCGCGCGTCTGCCTCTCTGCGTGCATGCGAGGCGACGTCTGAAGTACAAAGCATTGCAGGGAGTTCAAGCTAATCAGTTATTGCAGCGAGAGCAACAAGTGCAAAGCTAAATTAGTAAATGAGCTCGAAAAGTTGCGTTCTCGGGGACTTCGAATCAGCCAGAGCTTCATAAGTCAAAAAGACTCTTGACAGATACGCCAGCGATTAAAGAACAGAGATCGGATACCGGGTCTTAAAACTAAACGCAGAGGGACCTTTTTTTTTTTCTTTCTTTTTTGAAAATAAAAGTAGCAAGATAGGGCTGGTCTTGGAGAGTTAGGTCTGCACACTAGCATTAGCATATGCCTCCTGGGTATGTTAAGCTTCCCCTTATCCGCAACTTGGGGCATTTTTTCAGTACTTGAAGGCGTGATCACATGCCCTCTGCATTTTCATGATATCCGCCTTGTGCGTCAATTTATCTTATCTACACGTTTCTGCCTCACTCTTATCCGATCATTCTATTTCCTTCCTTCTCTTTTCCATCACTCCCTACTCTTTCCTCCACCCTCTCTCCCACTCCTTCCTCCTGCTTCCCTCTCCTTCTTCATCCCTCCATTTATCTTCGTCTTATCTCCTCCTTTCTTCCTTTCTTTCTATCTCTCTCTCTCTCTCCTCCCCTCCTCCCATTAACCTCCAAGGGTGCTGATAGCTTCGCCAGCAAAGCCCTGACCCTCGTTGCTATCGCATCTCCTCTCTTCCCACTAAAAAAAAAAAAGAAAAAGAAAAAGAAAAAAAAGAAGTTAATGTTTTATGTTTACATTTCTCGTCGGGTGTCTCCTCCATCCTCTTCCCTGCTCCTGACTTCTCTCTCTCGAGGGTGAGCTTTCTCCTCTTTCGTCCGAGTTCATTTCTCTCTCTCACACTCTCTCTCTCTCTCTCTCTCTCTCTCTCTCTCTCTCTCTCTCTCTCTCTCTCTCTCTCTCTCCCCTTCCCATTCACTTCCACTTCCCACATTCTTGGCTCACGTGCTGCTTTTGGTACTGGATCTCTCGCTCTCTCTCAATCTCTCGCTCTCACTGTTTTTTTTTTTCTGTTCTTTCTTTCATTTGCGCTTCTTCAGTGTATATACTTTTTTTCCCTTTCTTTGTACCTTCGCTGTGTGCATTCTCTTGTCCGCCTCGGCTGTTGCTTCTCACCTGAGCCTAAGTTTCTCCTTCCTCCTCCTCCTCCTTCTCTTTCTTCTACTTCTGCTTCTACTCCTCCTCCTCCTCCTCCTCCCCCTCCTCCTCCTCCTCTTTCTTATAATTCTACTCCTCCTCCTCCTCCTCCTCCTCCTCCTCCTCACTCATTCG
>BOPN01004357.1:111847-114347 GCA_017312705.2 Penaeus japonicus | reverse complement strand
CTCGATTCATCCATCCTCCACTCTCCCCGTCCCCCACTTCCCTCCCCCTTACCACGCACCTTTTTACCTTTTCTCGCCTCTTCTTACCGTACCCCCCCCCCCATCCCTCCAGTATCTTTCCCGTTCTTTTTTCCCTTTAATTAACCAATACCCTTACCCCATCGCTGCCCTCTCCCCTACCTCCAGACCCCTTCTCCCCATTCCCCTTACCCGACATCTCCCTTGCCTCCTTTCCTCACCTGCTCCCTTCACCTCAAAGTCCCCCCCCCAACCCACCCACCCAAGCCCCCTCAAGAGGCTGATGCCAGTGTTCTCCAAAGAGGCTTCCATGTCATCACCCGATATGAGAAACAGTAGCACTAAAAATGCCACAAAATTTGGACGCACGAGGCCGCGTTTGCGATAAACAAGAGCCGGAAAAGCCGAAAAGTTCCTCCCGAAGGCAGATGGTGACATCGTCTCTCCACACGCAGGGAATGACGAGGCAGGTGGTACTCCCCTCCCCTCCCCTCCCCTCCCCCTCTCCTTCCCGCTCTCTTCTGGGACACACGCACATAGGCATACACCAAACTTACATGAATGCACAGGTGAGTGTATGCGTGTGTGTATATATATATGTGTATATATATATATATATATATATATATATATATATATATATATATATATATATATATATATACATATATATATATATACACACATATACATATACACACACACACACACACACACACACACACACACACACACACACACACACACACATATATATATATATATATATATATATATATATATATATATATACATATACATATACATATACACCCCATCGCATTCACAGTTACTCTGCAACTCACACTCACTCCACAACCCGACCACGCATTCTTTCAGAAAACACATAATCAAAAGCAGCAAAACTCGCCACATACCGTGAATAAGATCATTTATAATTCATAAGCCTCTAGCGTCTGTCTGGCCAGCTGAGTGGTAGTGCACGGACCTTCCTTCCCCTTGAATGCCCTCTGTTCGTGCCGAGTTCAGGGCACGAGAAAATTTCCTCGGTTTCCAGATGTTACCGCCCGTCTAATGATCAGAGGGCACGGGTGCTGGGCTTTCCGTTGCAACCATCTGCTATTGCAACCAGGGCGTTAGCAGGGCGCGAGTGGAAAGGGTTTTTGTGAGAGGGGCCCGGTAGCATGATTTGATGGACGATCTAGTGCTCATTAGCGATCTATAAAGAAATAGATAATATCTTATTTACTTATATAATGTTTGATATTTATCTTGGAAGTCGGGCAGTAGTTAAATAATCTTTAAAGTCCATACAAAGTCCGTGTTGTGTACCTTAGTCCAGTCAGTCATGAAGTGATTGTGTTGAGTGTTGTGGAAAAGGTAGCCAGGCATAAGGTGAGACGTGGTAGAAAATTGGATACCTTATTAGAGTGTTTTTAATGTTTGGTAGTGTAAAAAGTCATACGTTATTTTATTTTACTTTTTTTTTTTTTTTTTTCGGAGAAAATTCATATCTACGTACTAATAACTGTATGATATTAAACTTACTGAAGTAAATCACATCACGTACATCTTGCATATCCGTTTTATTAATGAATGAATAAACAAATATCGAATCTGCATATATCTTTCGCCGACAAAACAAATATCTTCGTAAATCCAAACATAGGCTTGAGTACATAAAACAAGAACATCTCAGCGGCTAACTTCATGTCTTTCCTTCCACTCTATGATGCCAGTAGTTCAGCACCTCTTGCCAAAGGAGCGATCAAGATGCAGAACTGAGATATGTTTATCATTTACCATGAGGTGAAAGTATGCCCTCGACCATCAAACACATGCAGGTATTTATGAAACACTATATACATAGGAAGAAATACGAGTAATGCTTCTCTGAAAAACTTTGGCTCCGCAGCTACTTTGAAAGGCGAAAACTAATCTTTGGAGACAACTTCTTGCAGTTACGGATACAAGGTCTTGCAAGGGTTTGATTATTTTATATTTTCTTGTACTTAATTGACGATTTTAATTGTATTACATTGCGTTTCTCTTTCTCTACCCTCCCCCCTTCTCTCTCTCTCTCTCTCTCTCTCTCTCTCTCTCTCTCTCTCTCTCTCTCTCTCTCTCTCTCTCTCTCTCTCTCTCTCTCTCTCTCTCAATTAATTTCTCCACCTCCCTCTTCCTCCCTCTCCCCTGAAGTATTTAATTAAATATCAAAAGTTGTTCATCTAGAACACCACATGCCGTTTTCCTGCATTTTTTTAGTCGTAATTTTTCTCCATCCCTTTTAAACGTTATCTATTTTTCTATTGGAAACCATCAACATGCCGTTAAAGTGGCAAGGATTAATGCGAGCGTAACACACAAACACACACATATATGTATACTGTGCACACACACAAATGTATCTATCTATCTATCTACAACTTGACAACCACGCGCGCATTAATCCTTGCCACTTTAACGGCGGGTTGATGGTTTC
>BOPN01004357.1:102500-105643 GCA_017312705.2 Penaeus japonicus | reverse complement strand
ACACACACACACACACACACACACACACACACACACACACACACACACACACACACACACACACACACACACACACACACACACACACAAAGAAACACACATTTCGGCAGCTATAGTACGACCAATTTGAACATGAAATATAACAATAGTTTATCATTATTTTCGTGGGATGAAAATCAATATATCGGACACTCACACATAAGGTCAAATGGTCAGAATCATTTGTCACTGACATTTGACAGAAATCACTTGTGTCATATTTCAAACAAAAAATCGTTACTATGATCGTGTTCAGCTTACTTGCTCGTATCTTTAAATGTAAATGCGCTTCTGGATACAAACAAATCAGCATATGGTGTTTATGTACAAAATAATATACGTGTGAGACTACGAATATACACGAGTGAGTGTGTGTTTGAGGGGAGGGGGAGGGGGGAGGGGGAGGGGGTAGAGGGGTTGAAACCAGAATGAATGTAAAAGTGGTAAAAGTGGACATGCGTATGAAACAACTTCCAACCACTCATATTGATCTGGAATATGAACCTTCTGAGAACCCAGCTCCCCTCGAGACAATGAACCCACGAGCAGACTGGTTCTCAAATATATGGTGATTCTCAATTTCCTGAGGCTTTTTAGCTTTCTTTTGATTCTCACTGAGGTCTTTCTTTTGTACGACCATGTGTGTCTAGGAATGCGTGTGTGTGTATACCTTTACGTGTATTGATGTAAGTTTTAAGGTTTGTATGCATGTTTTATAAGTATGTCTAGAGTCATGTTTTCATTTTTTTTCTATTTCTCTCTCTCTTTCTTTCTTTCTCTCTCTCTCTATCTATCTCTTTCTCTCTCTCTCTCTCTCTCTCTCTCTCTCTCTCTCTCTCTCTCTCTCTCTCTCTCTCTCTCTCTCTCTCTCTCTCTCTCTCTCTCCTCTCTCTCCCTCCCCCCCCTCTCTCTCCTTCCAATGTATGTATGTATATCTGCATGAGATGTAAGTGTGTGCATCTAAGTATGTGCGTATGAAGTGCCACGCTTCGGATGAAAACTTTGGCCATAAGCACCATGTGTGGCAACACGGCAAAGTGTAATTACTGTGGATTGTTGAATAACGTTATTTTAATTATTGGGCAGGCTTGAGTTGGATCAAATCATAATGCTGTATTATCATTAATAATGACATCATTATTTGTAATAGTGGTATAGAAGATAAAAAAATACTTTGATAATAAAAGTTATGACTTGTTGATTATCTAATAGTAAAATCGGAAATCACAATACGAACAATTATATTAAAGGAAATGGTGGTAATGACAAGTAACTGATGGAGTTGATTTTCATTATCATTATCATTACTATAATCATATTATATCATTATCATCATTGCTACTACTTCCATTATTATCATGACCCTCATAAATATCATCATTATAATCACTATATGTTCATTTTAATAATTATATTTGTTCATCTTTTATACTTTCTTCAGCATTGTCATTATTCCTATCGTTATCAATATCACTATTATCATTATCATTTTCATTATCATCATCATCATCACCATCGTCATCATTCTTCTTCTTGTAATTTAATTATTATTGTTATTGCTATCATTATCATTAATATTAGTAGTATAATTACTATTGTTTCTTTAATTATTATTACTTCATGTTATTTTTACTCTTATTATTACTATCAGTACTACTATTATTGTTATCTTTATAACTGTAAATATCATTAATATTATCATTATCATTGTTCTTGTTGCTGTTATCACTGTATTATTATTATTACTACTATCAAAATTTCAACATAAATTATCATTATGATTAATGTTATCATCATCTTTGTTTTTATAGCAATAATCATTATTACCATTATGTTCATTATTATCAACACGATCATCATATAATCATCATTTTGGTATTGTCATTATCATTACTACAATTTTATCATCACCATGATTATCAGCATCATTACATATTATCAACATCAATATTGCTGGCGTTGTGGTGTACTTATCATCACTATAACAATTATTATCCATCTAATCATCATTACTAGTAACAGTAGTAATAGCATTAGCAGTAGTTATATTTATAATTAATGTTGCTTTTCTTTAAAGTCTCGGGGTTTTTAGTCTTTCTGTTTTAGTTTTAGTTGTTTTTTTTTTTAAGGAAAATTCTTTGTAGATCAGACTTCTCACTCATGGTGCTTCCATAGCCTAACCTACTTTAGAGTGTAATTTATTTGTTTATTTCTTTTTCTTCTTCAGCCTATAATAGTCATCCTTTGTTGGACTAAGGCTTTCCTTAATTTCCTAAACGTCTGGCGGTTCGGTACCTTATATATATATATATATATATATATATATATATATATATATATATATATATATATATATATATATATATATATATATATATATGTACATATATATATATATATATATATATATATATATATATATATATATATATATAATCAATTATGTCATCTCACCATCTTGTTTTCTGGCGACTTCTATTTCTGGCGTAACCTCTTGGTGTCCATTGGGTGATTCTTGTTGCCCATCGATTATTACTTTTTTCTACATGACTCTCCCAATTCTATTTTAACAGATTGATTGTTACAAATATGTTTTGGACTTTGTTTTATTTTCCGCGGTTCCATTGAGCTGTTCTCCGGTCTTTCCACGTGGTATTCATCATTATTCTTTCATGTGCTAACAACATTGTTCGCAGCTTGAGGGATCGTTGTTTTGTCAAGTTCCAGGTTTCAGCTCCATGGTCATACACTTGGCGTTTTAACGTGATGGGTTTGTCTATGTTTTTGAAGAATGCCTTTGCTCTGACGTAAGCTTGTTATCTTAGCGTTATTCTGCGCTTGATTTAATTTTCTTTGGAGGCATTCTCAGGTGAAATTCGTTGGCCAAGGTAGATGTAGTAGTCTTCTATGTCAATGGGGTTGTTGTCTATTGCAATTGGTTGGCCCGCATGCTTATTACACATGATCTGGGTCTTTTTGAGATTCAAGATATTCGCATCAACTTTGTGTTCCGTCCAAGTGAGTCTACTGAAGGCTTTTTCGAACCAAGCTATAAAAAGTTTTGGAGAACTGGTATCCACCTGGCTGACTCCTCTTCTAAGACA
>BOPN01004357.1:87500-90000 GCA_017312705.2 Penaeus japonicus | reverse complement strand
CTAGTTCCCGGTCTTGGTCCAAGAGACCTCTAAATCCAGAGGCTTCTTCTCACTGCTGAATTCAATGGATGACACTACTTAGGTCTCCAGAGACTTGATCAAAAATATGTGAATGAGCGATGGGTTCATCATCAGCTGTCAGCAGTGACCCCCAGTGCTACAGTGTCTGTTAGGCTGTCACTCCTCTTTTCTCCGTCTGTCCATATGAAACCACCTTTCAATGAGAGGCTCCTACTGTATGTTATTACAGAAATAAGCCATAGTAAATCTAAGGCAATTATTATACTATTATTATATATATATTTTTTTATTACCATTATTATTTTTTTCCTGTTCAGTATGTACTATTGACGTCCCATGTCGTTTGTGACGTTTGTTTCTTGGCTACATGTAATATCTTGTCAACTGCCTTACAACTTGTTCAGCATCTCTATTGTCATGCAAATTGCTCCAACAACCGTACCAATAGTTTGCCAACGCCACTGAGCATTTATAGGCTTTATAGGCATTGCTTGAAAAACAAAGTAAATATGTAAATGATACTACTATTTTTTTCAATTTACTGAAAAGAAGGGCAGCACCTTCATCTTCAGTCCTTTCATTTCTCTTTATGATAGTGGCAGTCGACCATCCTGGCGAGAAAAATGGATTTTCCATACCCTCAACCTGAGTGTTCATGTCACGAATGCGGCAATCTAGGACGCAAAAGCGTGGCACGTTTGTGTCAGCTGCTTCAGGTTTACCAACCGTTCCAAAGTTAACATGTTTCAGATGAATGGCACTGTCCAAACAACAAATTCATAAGAGAAACTACATTCATAAGTAGCACTAACAAAAGATAGTACAATTTTCGTATGAATCAGTCGGTACTTGTTCCTAGTTAAAGAATAGTCAACCACTCTACGCTCGGTCAAAACAAACGTGATGAGAGGGATCGTGTGTTTATGAACAGATCTTCCTTATTTCGTCTCTGTATATACTGTACATATATGCGTATCTTTAATATATCATACATATAGATTTAATGTATACATATTTCATATAATTATATACTTTAACTTTACGTTCCTGACTACTAATACCATTCATTTAACTTCACTCTCCTTCGAAAAGTCCGCCAAAAGGTAAACAAACTCAAAATCAGCAGAAACTCCATGTTTTTCTAAAAGGATTTGTAAAAAAGTCTAGGACAATGATGCCTAATATATCCAATATAGGTATTACTTTCCAAACGTAGTATGCTCATATGAAGTATTGGTAAGAAAAAGTACAGTAAAAATATTTTTTTTTTTCACCCGTGTAACTAACGTGACAAGCCTACCCACTTGTCACGGACTTTCCACGATTGTTCCAATACTTTCAACGCTTTTGCCACGACTTTGCCACGCTTTTGCCACGAACCCGAGCGGCATGTTCATGTACACAGCGCGCTTAGGGACTTAGAATACGGCTGTTAATCTCGGGTAGTCATTCGGGTTTGGTACTACATTCGCCATCCTTCCAAACCTGACTTTAAATATGGATGGATGGTGTACTGCAGTTGTGAGGTTCCCAAAGGACCTTACCCGGCTTGCCTCACTGAAGGTTGGCGGACTGGTCAGGTTTTCCCTACTCTGACCGCGGCCCGCTAACTGCTCTCGCCCTGGTCCCACAGCCCGCCTAGCTTACTGAGTAATAAAGTTTTCGCCAGTAGATCTTTTGGAAAGGTAGACTGGCTAGGACTGACTCCCTTCTTGTTGGGGAGGAAGTGAATGAATGAATTAGATACGTACAAAGCACTTAATAGGTCACTTTCGGATCTTCTTTTAAAATTACTTTACATACCGTTCAAAGTTTCAAATAAGTTGGCATGGCAGTTATTCAGCTGCTTCATCTCATTACTAAAAAGCCGAATAGGTTTATTTTACAAAGCTTATAGTCCTTTGGGAGCTAATATATTTAAATAATGTTACCTTTCTATCATGCTTAATCATTCAACTAGGTGTGTATGTCTCTATATTGGTATTGAAGTGTGTGTGTGTGTGTGTGTGTGTGTGTGTGTGTGTGTGTGTGTGTACATATACATATTTATATAAACATGGATATATATATTATATATAACGATGAGGGCATATGAAAATAATGGAATTTAAAGCTAGTGATTCAACATTAACGGATATAATATAGCCATTGTCATCACTTAAGGACGGGAGACACCATCGCATGTGCGTTCTGTTATGAAGTAATGAGTAATTTCAACGAGGGTGATATACCAAAAGAAATACATGATAATAAATATCGTCACTGTCCCACTCTTAGAGAAAATTATGTCTTTGATCCAGATTTTTTACTCAAAACCGAAGGAGAAAATATTGACCCTTTAAAGAGTATTCCGATTATCCGGTCTTACACGGCAACATCTCGTAGATTGAAATCTTTTAATAATTGGCCTGAATATGTCATTAAAAAACCACAAGATCTTGCCGAAGCTGGATTTCTTAGTTGTAATATAAGTGACCAT
>BOPN01004357.1:25000-27500 GCA_017312705.2 Penaeus japonicus | reverse complement strand
AAGTCTGTTTGTGTATATGTTATGTCTTCGTGTTTTCCGTGAGTCTTTAGTCATATCAGGTCAGCACACCCTTCAATCCCTTTGTAGAAAATGGTACGTGTAACAATTGCTCGTGAGAAAAAAAAAAAAAAAAAAAAAAAAAAAAAAATAGAGCCATATATCTTTTTTGAATTCAGAACAGCAATCATCGAGAGTGTATATACGGTACAATAATACCGTCACACTCAATTAATTCCCCTGCGACTGTCTGCACTGCAAGTATAACTACGATATACAACGATATACTGCTTTACTCTGTCACTGCCACAGCCTTTTCGCCGTGTGGCATACCTATACTTCGCCTTTCGCGTAACAATGCTGTAGTTTACTCTTAACACAAGATAAATTGGTCCATATGTCTGGCATAACTAACCTTCCTACGACACAATAATTCATCATCACCGCCACAATCACCAAAGGGCCCCTCTACCAACTGTAACAACATTAGTATGTACACATGTTTCCTTTTACTGCCCTAACGTTGATGCCTAAAACACATAGACGTATTGTATTGTTATGCTTGATTACATGTACAATATGATAGAAATAAAGAAAAAGAATACACGACTACGAAATGATAGAAAAGAAAAAAAGAAAATACATCTTGATTACCAAACACTGCAATAAGAAAACAAGTGAATAAATAATGATGATAGAAAAAAGACAGGAGTACTATAAATGAAAAGGAAAATTGAGAGGCGCAAACCTTGAATGCAAAAATAATGTGATAAAAAGCATAGTTAGAGAATAGTAGTAAGAAAGAGAGAAAATGAACGAGAGAAAAAAGAGAGAGAGAGAGCGAACGTGAGAAAAAAAAGAGAGAAAGCAAACGAGAGAGAAATATTGATAGATAGATAGAGAGATAGATAGAAGATAGATAGATAGAGAGAGAGAGAGAGAGTGTGTGTGTGTAACTCTCTCATATCTATTTGTATTTATATCATGTTTGCTGCTATCGTTGTTATGTCCATTGATTATTATTTGAATGTGTTTGCTTTTGCTATTGTATTCTATGTATGATTTGTATGTCTAATTGGTTCATATATTTTCCCACACACACATAAATCCATACATATACCTACGCTCGTTGCTTCACTTCTCTGTTTACTTTTCTCTTTCTGACATACCAGTGTTGTTTTGTCTTTCCCTTCGCAAGAGTATGTACAGATGCAACACTTCACTCTTCACATTCCAATGTCACACGTCACATACAAGATTCACACATATAGTCAGGTAAATGTTACAGTGAAGCCAGTGTCCTCACGGGGAGCATAGGGGCAACACCTCGCTCCTTGGAGGAGAAGCATCCCTCACTCCTCAAAATAATGAAGGAAGAAAGTTACATGGGCTTTGTACTTTTCACCCTAAGCCCGATACTGTCATTCTTCTTCTAGAGGTCGCTACCTTGACCTCTACAAAGAGAGAGAGAGAGAGCTGTAACCTTGATGTAACCATTTGTATTTATGTTTTGTTTGTTGTGGTTATTATCGAATATTTTTTTTTATTATGTATGCTTTTGCTATTGCATTCTTTATAATGCAATCATCAATATAATTTGCATCTTTCATGTAATTTTATTTGTTACACACACACACACACACACACACACACACACACACACACACACACACACACACACACACATATATATATATATATATATATATATATATATATATATATGTCTATCTATCTATATCTATCTATCTATCTATCTATCTATCAATATATATATCTACTTACACACACACACAGACATGCCAGGGTTGTTTTGTCTTTCCCTTCGCTAGAGCTATTTGCATATGCAACACTTCATTCTTCTCGCTACAATGCCACAGTTCACACATGTGATTCTCACATATCCTCAGACAAATCATGTATTGTGGTAGAGAGTCTCCTCTCGGATAGCAGAGGAGCAACAGCTCGCTCGGAGAAGCAGCACTCTGATCAAGCTTAAGCAATAAAACCAAGAAAGCTGTTTCGGACATGTTCTCACACCCTAAGCCACGTACCATTATTCATGTAGAGGTTCCCCACACAGACCTTTTTATAACGAGAAAAAGAAAGAGAGAGAGAGCGAATGAGACAAAGAGAGCGAGAGAAAAGGAGAGAGCGAACGAAAGAAAGAGAGAGAGAGAAGAGATAAGGAGAGAGAGATCAACTGAGAGAGAGAGAGAGAGAGAGAGAGAGAGAGAGAGAGAGAGAGCAGACGAAAGAGAGAGAGAGAGGGAGGGAGAGAGAGAGAGAGAGAGAGAGAGAGAGAGAGAGAGAGAGAGAGAGAGAGAGAGAGAGAGAGAGAGAGAGAGAGAGAGAGAGAGAGAGAGTGGAAGAGATAGAGATAGAGAGAGAGAGAGAGAGTGTAGCCTTGCCATATCCATTGTCATTCTTGATATGTCCATTGTAATTTTTGTATGGATTCTCATCAATATGGTTTGTATTATCTTCCATATAATTCTATATG
>BOPN01004357.1:0-17500 GCA_017312705.2 Penaeus japonicus | reverse complement strand
TCTGCTATTTACAATCACTCCAGACCTGTCATCTGAAAACGTTAGTGACATATAGAAAGGAAGACAAAAAAATTTACAGGACAGATAAAAAAATTCTCCTCCATTCTCCAATAATTTCCCTCCTCTCTCTCTCATTCTTCCCTTCCTTCACATTTCTCTCTCACCTCCACTTCAAACACCCCTCTAGTAGCATGGCCAAAGTCATATACCTGGGAGTGGATCAAAAAAAGAAATTTCTCTGAATATTGATACACAGGGTTATCAAAGGCAGGGAAGAGCAAAGGTCTACTAAGGGAATGGGGGAAGGGGCTGTTGTAAGCGGCTTTGTACTGGAAATGTACGTGTATTCTTGTGAATGCCTCACTTCCTTTCTATATATGCTTGTTTTGGGAGAATTACAAGAGTCATTTTATCTGAAGAGTTTTAGCTACACTATCGTCTCCTTTCTCCCTCCCCTTCCCATCTCCTTTTCGTCCCTCTTCGTCTTTCCACTTCCTAACCCCCCTCCCCCTTTTTCCCTAACTTTAACCCAGCTCCATCCTTCCCTTACTTTATCCATCCCCCTCCCTATCTTCCCCTACCTCTCGACCTAACGTCTTCCTTCCCCTTTTCCTATTCGTCCCTTTCCCTCGACCCCCCCACCCCTTACCTCTCCCCTTTATATTTAGATTATGATTATACTTTCTATCGTCATCAAATACTAATCATTTGATAGTTTTCCTTAACATTACAATAGTCACATTGTAAAATTTGTTTTTCTCATCATTATTTCATTTTTACCATATTTATCGTTTTTGCAGTTGTTTTAAGAATAGTTACAAATTTGTTCCACCAAGTTCGTCTTTTATTTCTGCTCTCTCTCTCTCTCTCTTTCAAACATCACACACACTTCGTTTTCCTTCTTTACCTCTCTCTGTCTGTATGTCTCTCTCTCTCTTTCATTAAAACAGGCTTATTATTGTGGGGTATACTTCACGTGCCACTTGAGGACAGGCTGCTTGCCACGTACCTGCCACGTGACTACCGCGTAGTACGCCCGCGGGGAGGACGAGGAAAGTGAATGACATAGAAACTTGTTGATAACTCTGGGTTAGGTATCAAGATTTACCCTAGCTTGACCTCAGACTCACTCCCTCACTGACTCCTGCACCTTGCCGGCGGAGCGGCCCGATGCCGCTCCCGCCGCTGCCGTGAAACACACCAAACTTTGGCTAAAAAGAACCTTTTGAGAACATTCTTATAAACTGGTGGCCACGGTGGAATAGGGCATTGTCTCTGAAAACAAAAGGATTTATTGTACTTTACTCACCACTTGACCTCACATTTTGTCCTTCAGCTCCCAGACTACCAGCCATAGTGCAGGGAAGCAAGAGTTCCGCTACAGGCAACCTGCAACGCAAGAATTGTTAGGAAGTAATGCCATAGCAAGCAATTCCAACATCAAGATACGAAAACGTAAGGCCCTGGCTATGCAGCGTGTAAGGAAGGACAAGATGGACCCCTCCAGACCCACGCAATTTATAAACTTCTCTTTAAAATGTTTCCGCCCGACATTTCTCCATAAAAACGTATGTACATACAATGGGCCAATTCTCTTTCATTTCTCTATTTTCCTATGTCCCCCTCCCCCCATATACGTGTGCTTATGTGTTTTAATTAACAGTGCAAGAAGTTAAAACGTTCTCTGTTAAGCAAAGTGTTATTTTTTCTCTCATACTTATTTAATAAAGCAATTACATTCTAATCGGTGGTCGACGTATTCATTTAATATTTTCATTAATTGTCTTGTCTACTTTGCCACAAAATGACCTTATAAAGTAATTCCGTATGTTTCACTTCTTCCTCTAATGCCATATAATCATTTATCCCTCCCCCTGTATGTATATATTCCTCCTCGACGTTAAAACAAGAATACGGAAATCATTTGCTTTTTCTTGTTTGATAAGAAGGGCCTCCATGGTACGACTATGAAACCTTCAGAAAGGCTTGATAAACCAGCCTTGTCAATCCTGATGTTCCATAAAACCACTGTTTTGAAGACCTAGATCCCTTCACAAACGTGTGGGTGTAGTTGCATATTCAGATAAGGTTTATCTGGGTTTATTAAATCTTCGCAATTATGTTGTGAGAGAGATATAGTAAGGTGCACTATTTTATCTTTCCTTTTCTTTCTTCTTATTAATATTAACCATATGTAATATGGAAAATGAATTATGTTTACTCCTTTTGTTATTCATATTAATCAGATGTAATAAAAAATCGTTCTCAATTAAATCATATTTGGTCTATTTAAAATTGTCTCTGTAAAATGTCAAATTCGATTTCTATTATTTTTTTTCATGTATCAAATACATTAGTAAAGCTTAAGCAAGTCACATGTCAAACAAATGCAAATAGCTGTAAAAAAAAAAATTCCGACATAGAGCCAGAAAGATAGGGTTGCCATAAGTCATTTCGTTTCGCTGTGAATCTTAACCGAAGGGTTAATTATTGCCTAAATGTTCTCGACTCGGATCAATTTCATGATGATTTTTTTTTTTTTTTTTTATTATCTGTATGATTCTGGTACAAATTCATATTTTTTACTAAAGCTATGACTTTGCCGGTCAAACGCAATTTAGCGTAAAATGATCCCCTAAATAGAGCCATAGACACTAAGGGTTGCATTAAGACATTTGCACATGCAGTGAGCCAACTATCCGCTTAGAGATTGAAGAGAATAATCCCGACTCAGATCTATTCATCATTTTTATCATTATTCATTATTCATACGGTTATTCCCATATGTCGAGTGAAAATTCATCATTATCTACAAGGTTAATATTTTTGTACTAGATAATTATTACGAAAGTATTAGTATTAGATGTTAATTTTAATTAAGAATAAATTTAATTTTATTATTTAGAAGGAATAATACCATATAAACTTCAAATAACACATCTTACTCACTCATACATACATTTTTTTGTACTAGATAATTATTACGAAAGTATTAGTATTAGATGTTCATTTTAATTAAGTATAAATTTAATTTTATTATTTAGAAGGAATAATACCATATAAACTTCAAATAACACATCTTACTCACTCATACATACATATACTAACACGCTCTGTGTCAATCACGTTCACTTTCAAGTCACGAACTCACCCCTCACTGTAGATGCCTCGTCTACCCTTCCCACTTTGCATTAACTCAAATCACACTGCGATTGTGTCATGGCATGAAATGAATGAATGAATTCACAGTAATTCGGTGGGAGGACGCTCCACCCACAATATTCTTTTATCGCCATTAGTTTGTCGAAAGTAATAGTGGATAGTTATTTGCATTGTATTTCTATAAAATCACAACATATTCTCTTACTCTTCCAAGAACTTATCTTAAAATTTGTTTGCGAATATACTTGACACTACGACTGTGTCATGGTATAAAATGAATTAATGAATTCAGTTGGTAATTCGGTAGGACGATAAGTGCCACCCACATAATTATTTTATTACCCTAAGTTTATTGATACTATAATTAAATAGTTATTTGCACCATTCTCTTATTCTGAGATTTTCAGTGGTTCAAGTAAACCTTTCAGGGTTACCACTGTTGTCCCACTCTACCTGAGAAGCTTGTAAATCAAGTTGTCCCTTGAAAGTTGCTATAAACAAATCCCTTCTTTACCTATCGCCCAAAACACTATGGTTCGGAAGCTCAGTAGTAGCAGACACCTAAAAAGGATAGAAGAGAGAGCTTGGCTGTCTTATCCCAAGCAACCAAGAGTGTAGCATCCGTCGAAGAAGACAACAGGACACCATCAGTTAATAATATGGAACGCCATCTACGACATAAACAACCAACCAACCAAAAAAATAATAATAATAATAAATAAATAAATAAATAAATATGGATATAAAAATATAGAAAGCTTGGAACAACAAGAACGTGCCATTGAAGACACATGGACATCACCAGACCTGAACCATGAAAAGCCATGCAAAAAGTTTGCCCTTCAAGAACGACCTTAGCTTAACGGCTTGAGGTCAAGTCTAAATAGGTGGTTAGAGCAATATGTGAGATGTACTTCAAGTGCCACTTAAGGGCAGGCTGCTTTTCACATGGCTACCACATCATATGACCGCGGGGAGGACAAGGAAAGTGTCAGGAATGGAAACTTGACTAGATTCAACAATATTACTGCACCCGGCTCTTGCTAAATAGTTTTAAGGGCAGCAAAGTGTCAAGTTCAAGTTAATAAGTATTCATAATACTACAGTCAGAAAGCCTAATATAGGCTGTTACAGGGAGCATAACATTATAGAAATTTTAATGATAATCCACAATATCAATTTGGATGAAACTAAAACTTCAGAAAGACGTGAAATAAATCCAAAAACACTGGCAACACGAATCGAGGCACATACGTGACATTTTTTTTATGCAGGACTAACTAAATTACAGCATCGATACAGATGACTATGCCGTCTATACACTTCATAAAACCTAATATAACACTTTTATAATAATAGATGAATACACCTTTCATTAAGAAAATGTAAATACTGAAGAACATAACATAGAAATATAACAATATAAATAAGAAATACCATAACCATAACACAAAATGGACGGCATGTCTCCCCCCACGAAATGGAAGAATTATATCATATACATCATTACATTTTACAAATATGTTAAGAATATAAAAATACATATCAAATTATTACCCCATACACATTCATCGAAAAAAAAACTTTTCATATACATTAACATTACACTCCCCACACCAATTCCATATGATGGAATCATTCACATGGGAAACTCAGAAATTACTAAACTATTCTTGACTGTAATCAATATGCATTCAAATGCGTTATCAATTCACTTCCATCATAAATATGCACAAGAACCATACGTTGTAGTACAACCATCTGAAAACACCAACAGGACAGGATCACCGAAAGTATTTTTTTTGTTTTATACAACGTTTAACGCCAATTCTTCAAAATCAAACATATCCCTGAAGAATAACATTGCTCTAGCATAAAGGGATTCATTGACAGGTTTATCCCATCCTATAACCGAGTTATTTATAACTATATCCAGCAGGAGAAAATTTGCCTTGACAGTAAAGGGACTTCTCATCAAATCAGGACCGGATTTCACATTTCTAAATCGTTTAAAATGTTCAAATGTACACCAAAGAGAAATATATCCAACGAGGGTGACCAAATCATATCCCAAACCTCTTAATTTGTTGCCAAAATTCCATAAAGAGAATAGCTAAGTGTTTCTGAAAATGTCCATTATTTTATTGAAAAACTTCCCTCCCTAAGAATTTCATTGATATCATTAATAATCTGTTTTACTTTTTCAATGCCTATCGTACTACCAATAATGTCACCTATATATGAATTATAAATTATAAAGGATTTTGCCCGCTCCTTTACCGAAATAATTTTTTCAGTCTATAACTTGTTATGATCAATTATCCAGAGGTAGCGTGCATTTCAACGTTTACAATTTACATCGTAAGACAACCCATTCTTCAATCATATTTAACTTTCTCACCTCCTTCAGAGTCAAGTTACCACTAAGTCCACAATTACCACATCGACATCCTCCATATTGAGGACTGCAACTAGTTCCGAGACTTTCACAAGAAAAACTGTTTAATCATTTTATTTCCCTTTTGGTCTATTTCATATTTTCCAATCAACAGGTTAAACAATATAGAGATTTTAAAATGCCAAGCATGTAATAACCAAAATCGTTCTTCATAATGGCATATCTCCAATGGTTTTAACTAAATTTGGCAACAGTAGATATTGATCACTGCTTATTAACAAATTTGTGTATTCAGATGGTTTTTTATTAATTTCTTGGAAATAGCAAACAATATTGCTACTCCTGACAGGTCAATAATATTTTGTTTGGTTGTATTTTCTGTTACTCCACAAACATCAATCTTTTGAATTCTCCCATCACTGTCAACAATAGGTAGCCGGTATATGAAAGAATCAAAATCCCCCCCCCCCCCCTTTCCAAATACATTTGCTGTTAACCCTTAACAGGAAACGATACATTTCTCATACGAATAATATAGCAAACTGTTACAAATCTGAAAGAATGCACATCCCTGTAGTGAATCACACCAAGTACAGAAATAAAAGTAAGTAAACTTTGGTTTGATATGTAGAAATATACATTTTTTTTACTTTATTTTATTGACTATGGATGATAGCCAGAAATAAAGAAAACTTGCATAACAAACTTAATAATATTTGGTATTCCACATCCGGAGAATTGTTCTCGCAAAACAATGCCATAACCCTGGGGAGTCCAGAAAATGAGGTTCTTGGAACAAATAAAAAAGCCTTATTATTGAACCTGTCACATTTTCTGTAACATATACATTGCCATAAAATTGTTATTTGTCAAATGATATTGCTAAAGCATGAAAACTATGTGTTTATCTTTCACTGCAAGCAATTCTGGCAATGGATTTTGTACTGGCGTTTACACACACTGATCTTACACTGTGCATATACAGTCCTGCACTTGCTTGTTGAAACGAGCGAATTGTGTGCAAAAGGGAAATGTTCAGCGTAAGACTTTCCAGCCTCTGAATGGCCCATGGGTTTGTCAGCTCCTTCGCAAGCTCGTGCGTAGACTTTTTGGGGTCCTTTCGAGGAATGACTGTAATTATCAGTGCATTGGTATTGATATTGTCGGTATGGCACTCAAGGATCATGTGAAGCTCATCGTCACTTTAGTCATCTGGGGACGAATTAGCAAGTGATGCAGTAGCTTGTCTGTCAGGGGGACCAGCTAAAAGGGTATGAGTGACTAGGGGAATGCCTGGTGATGCCTCACTCACATCTTGGCGTCCGGACTACCAATATGTTCAAGGACTGTAAGCTCATCACCAAAGAGCTCAATGGTGTCTTCATTCATCATCCTGGAGAGCGCCTCATGTGTCGATCGCTTGTTTCAATCCATGTTCTCATCAGGAATATATATATATATATATATAATGTATATATAGATATGGGTGTGTATTTCTAGGTTGCGCTGAGTATTATTTCTATATTTGGTTAGATGTCGATAAAAGTCCATTGATATCAATTTCAATTGGTTATTTGCTCATATATATATATAAATATATATATATATATATATATATATATATATATATATATGAATATATATATATATATATATATATATATAAATATATATATATATATATATATATATATATATATATATATATGAATATATATATGAATATATATATATATATATATGAATATATATATATATATATATATATATATATATATATATATATATATGAATATATATATATATATATATATATATATGAATATATATATATATATATATATAAATATATATATATATATATATATATATATATATATGAATATATATATATGAATATATATATATATATATATATATATATATATATATATATATATATATATATAAATGTATATAACTTACAAGCAAAATGATTGTAATTATATCTCATGAATGTGTCTGTAAATGGATTATATAACAGGTTTACTAATTTCAAACCTATCATATGTGTTATAATGAAATATGAAGAATAATGAAGAGCTATATTTATCTAGAGGAAATAATTACATTATTAAATATCGATATACTGTACATGTTAATATATAATTCATATCGTTACCCCCTTATTTGTAATGCGCATGCGCGTAGGTATGCCTCACCTGGTCTTGTACTGCCATACAATCGGTCATTTTGCCATACCATTTGTTCGAGTGAGCATTGTGACCCTCACCTTGTGAGTACAACCATAGGTGTCATATTGCGCTAGTGCATATAGCGTGGCAATATTGTAAGTGCATACAGCATATTCATATTGTATTTCTTTTTTTTTTTCTTCTTTTTTTTGCAGTTTTTGTATTTGGTTATCTTTATAACGTTGACGCAAGGCGCCACTACAGTGTGCCTCTCATGTCCCCCGAAGCTATAATATTTGGAGGAGCGCCAAGCTTTAACAAGCCCCGTGACACCTGGGCTTTGCTTAGAGCTTACTCAGTAGATGCTGATAGATACCGACGTTTGTTCCGAGAGAGTAAATGTGGGGAGAATTAATCTTATATTCAACTGGTCGTTCGTATGGAGCATTATTTAGACAGATGGATTTTCCTAAGTAACGTTAATAAGGATTATAATTCAATTTTTGATTTCTTGGTTAGAGATCAAATTCTTAATAATTGCAGTGCTGATTTGAGGGTGTTCTTAAAAGAACATGATTACGGTAATGCTAATGAATTGGCCGAAGCAGCCGAGAGATACAGATGTGCTCATAATTTTCGTAGCAGATCTTCGAGGTTTTCTCAGCAGAGCAAATGTAAAATAAGTAAAGATAACATAGAATTAACATGTCATGGCTGTGGTAAGACTGGTCATTAGGCCTAACTGTCCTGAAAACCCGAAAAACTTTAAGAGAATAAGCACTACGAGTGGTAAAGTTAACTTTGACTTTGAGTCGGAACTAAAACCAAATACTTGCATCATTGATGATAATGGATATATTTTCAATAAACGTGCTGAAGTGATGCTAGACTCTGGTTGCTCTACTGTAGTGGTGAAGGATAGTCTGGTTCCAGCGAATTATAAACATGGGAAACTGGTGAAGGTGTATGATTATCTGAGAATTCTTAATTATTTCCCACAGATTTTCATAAAGTCGTGATTCTTTACTGATCGGGCTAATGCTATTGCCGCACCCATAAAACTTGCAGAAATATTAATTGGACTTTTTCTAGGTGTTAAAATCCCGCCTGATCCCAAACCTGCTTGACGATCCTCATCCTGCCCGTCCTGATCCTCGTCCTGTCCGTAATGATCCTGGTCCTTCCTGATCCTAACTTATCCCTTCCTAACCTTTCGAATCAATTGAATAAGGTATGTAATGACATTCGTTCTGGTAATCCAACATTAGAGGTTGTCATGGGGGTGGAGACTCGTGCCATGACAAAGAAATCAGACGAAAGTAAGCCTTTGAATTGTATCGCAGTGTCACAACTTGGCATTAATAAAAGCGATGTAATTAATGCACAGAATACATGTCCTACTTTGAGATCAATTAGGGAAAAGATAGAGACAGGAAGTATATGTGAAGTTAAGAACAGAACAGTAAAATATGAACTGACTGGAGGATTAATCTATAGAATCTGTTTGGATAGCAAATACGATCATGAAGTGGGTGAAAAGCAACTGATTGTTCCTGAAATTTATAGAAGTAAAGTACTAAGCCTTGCACATGACTCATTGACAGCAGGTCATTTTTCACACAGGAAAACTAGCTTTAAGATATTTAGAAAAAAAATCTGGCCTGGAGCAGCTGCAGATATCAAACGCTATTGCAGATCATGTAACATATACCAAAAAATTGCGCACAAAGGCAGTGTAAAGAGGGTGCCGATGAAAACTGTTCCCGTCATTTCTGAGCCTTTCTCACGCGTTGCTATTGACATTGTTGGCCAAATAACGCCTTGCTCTGACCGTGGACATAAATATATATTAACTATGATAGATTATGCGACTCGTTTCCCCGAAGCTGTCTGTCTGAAGAACATCGATACTGTGACGATTACAGAAAGTTTAGTTGATATTTTCTCTCCTGTAGGCATTCCAAAGGAAATCTTATCGGATCGCGGTACGCAACTTAGATCAGATTTGATGGCCGAAATTCATAGATTACTGTCAGTTAAAGCTCTATATACAACGCCGTATCATGCATGTTGCAATGGCGCGGTTGAACGCTCGAATGGAGTCTTGAAAGCAATGATTAAAAAGCTCTGTTCTGACCATCCATAAGACTGGGATAGATACCTCCCTGCTGTTCGTTTTGCTTACAGAGAAATCTCGCACGATTCGTTGAAGTTTTCTCCGGTTGAACTTCTTTATGGTAGATAAATTAGAGGTCCACTTACAATTTTGCATGAACTTTGGTCGAACGATGATTTCGAGAGTGAAGTAAAGTCTGCGTATCAATATGTGACTGATTTAATTAAGATCTAGATTAGAGGACACAGCTAAGTTAGCCGTCTCTCAAGCTGAAATTAGTAGCAAGAATTATAAAAGCTATTACGATCTAAAATCTAGGAATCGTAAACTAATGATAAATGATGAAGTGCTTGTACGCTTGCCAACTAACCACAATGAAATGATTATTCACTGGAAAGGGTCTTATCCTGTTATAGATGCTAAAAATAATGGAGTAGATTATCTTATAAAAGTTAGCGGAAAAAATAAATAATTTCCCATCAATATGTTAAAGCAATACAACCGCCGCGATGAATCTGTACTTAAGAAAAGCAGAATGGTGAATGTGTGTGTTGTAGATGAAAATGATAATGATTATGGAGGTGAAACCACGTATCTCTAAATGGCAAGTAATGATTCATTAAATATAGAAAATGATCTAAGTGTACAAAAAAGGATGATATAAATACTCTTATTTCTGAATATCCTGTTGTATTTACAGATAAACCAGGGCGTACAAACTCTATAAAGCATGTAATCAAGCTTGAGACAACTAAACCTGTTTGTAAAAAGCCTTATCCCATACCATTTGACCTAACTGATGTATTAAACAGGGAAGTTGATAAGATACTTGAGTTTGGCATAATAGAACCATCTGTGTCACCTTATTGTTTACCTGTTGTACTTGTAAGGAAACGCAATCAGCTATAGGTTTTGTATTGACTTTCGAAGTTTAAATGACATTACAATTTTTGACTGTGAACCAATGCCCACTACAGACGAAGCTTTGGGTAACTTTATAAATTATTTATATTTTACTGAGGTAGATCTTAAATTAGGCTATTGGCAGATACTCCTGTCTGCCGAATCTAAGGTTTATACCGAATTTTCATCTAATAGAGGTCTTATGCAATTTGTGAGGATGCCATTTGGTCTTAAAACAGCCTGTGCTACATTTGTTAGACTAATGAGGAAAGTAATATTTGCATTGAAAAATACAGACTGTTATTTTAACAATATTGTAATTCATAATTTTAACTGGTTTGAACATTTACAGGATCTGAGGAGTTTGCTGGATAGATTACGTTTACATGGCTTAACAGCTGATATAAGTAAGTGCTTCTTTGGGTACAATAAAATAAATTATCTTGGAGTTGTTCTTGGAAAAAACGTTATTGAACCACCTGAGGAGAGGATAAAAACAATTCAGTTAATGCCTTTACCAGAAACCAAAAAGGAGTTAAGATCATTCATTGGCACAATTTCCTATTATAGAAAATTCATCCCTAATTTAGCTAACATAAGTGCTCCTATGAACAAGTTATTGAAGAAAAATTCTTGTAATAAAGTGAATTGGAATAATGAACAAATTTCCAGTTTTCATGAACTTTGAATCTAAATATGATAAGCCAATCTTATGTCTTCCTGATTACACAAAGATGTTCTATTTACTTTGTGACGCCTCTGAGAATGGTATAACTTTAAGAACATAATGTAACAAAGATGTCCATAGCTTATGCAAGCAGGAAATTACTGGATAGGGAGAAGAATTTTGCAACTATAGAAAAGTATCAATTGTATTTGATACAATTGAAAATTGTATCAATTGTTTGGGCTGTAAATAAATTTAAGACTTGCATCTATGGCAAAGAATTTGTTTTGGAGACTGATCAATAACCCTTGGTGTACCTCAGAAATATGGAAAACTTAAATGGTAAATTAATGAGATGGGCTCTGGCATTGCAAGGTTATTCCTTTAGAATTCATTAAATAAAGGGTAAAGAATATGTTGGTGCGGATATTCTGAGCCGCTGTGTACAGTAAATCTGTTATGTGACTTAAAATCTCTAGATTTTAAGCTTGGTTATGGAGCAATGTAAATGGATTATATAAGAGGTTTACTTATTTCAAACCTATCATATGTGTTATGATGAAATGTGAAGAACAATGAAGAGCAATATTTAAATATCTAGAGGAAATAGTTACCTTATTAAATATCGATATACATGTTCATAAATAATTTATATAGTTATCCCCTTATTTGTAATGCGCATGCGCGTAGGTATGCTTCACTTGGTCTTGTTCTGCCATACAATCGGTCACTTTGCCATACCACTTGTTCGAGTGAGTACTGTGACCCTCACCTCGTGAGTACAGCCATAGGTGTCATATTGCGCTGGTGCATATAGCGTGGCAATACTGTAAGCGCATACAGCATATTCATATTGTATTTTTTTTTTTTTTTTTCTCTCTCTCTTTTTTTCAGTTTTTGTATTTGGTTATCTTTATAACGTTGATGCAAGGCGCCACTACAGTGCGCCTCTCATGTCCCCCGAAGCTATAATATTCGGAGGAGCGCCAAGCTTTAACAAGCCCCGTGACACCTGGGTGGTTTGACACGCTCGAAGGGACGTGACATCTGTGCTATTGTTATTTGTTATATACATATGTTTTAATTTTGGTAAATATAAGGTGAGTGGTTGCCAATCTTTATATAACCCCATTTTGGAAGTGAAGAATACGATTAAGCTAAAAGTGTAATATTACCAATGATCAATTACTATATTAAATGAAAGATCCTTTCTACAGTGTCACATCCCACTAACTTAATCTATCACAATTTAACAAGTCCTTTGTGAAGGGGGGATGAAGCAAGGTATGGAGACGTTTCAATCAAATTTCTCCATCAACCTTCACACTACAAGTTGAACTTTTACATTCTTTGGCCATATGGTCATTAGTCAGGAAAGAAAGTGATTCTATTGGACTTCAAGAAAGTAAATTTATCACTCTTATTCCAACTCTTAAGTTTAAAGCATTCAGCAAGATCAGGAAAGTTTGTGTTATATATGAAACAAGAAAATCTGTATGAGGATTTGCAAGGTCTATCAACTTTAATTTCTGAATTGATACTTAAAATTTCTTGCACTTGTCGCTGCAGATGCTCATGATCTGCCTCTAGATCCCTGATCATACTTATCAATAAAATCTCATCTTTCACTTTAGCAATACTGGTATTATCCACTACATGTACAGATACTTTATTACTTACTGATTATGCATTGTCCAAGACATATTGTGCAGCAGTTCTATGTTCAATTAGAAAATAGATTAGTCTCAAATTTGTTGTTTAACATTTTGTATCTTCATGGCCCATTGGAATTTTAAAGCATTAGGCAAAACCTTTCAATGAATGATAAAACTGAAGAATTTTTTAATACTTAATCCATATGGCATCAAGTCTAGCCAGGCTTTCTCAATTGTGTTGATCATCATTTCAAATGTTCACTTTCACAGACTGGTTTAAGCTTCCCTATGTGTGACAATGCATAATCAGCGATCTTAGAATTACTTACCTGGCATTAATTTAATTGTTGCCATATCATGTTACAATCATCCAAATTTACTAAATATCTAGGTTCCAATGCAAGGCATACTTTCAAAATAAATCCATCTTTCCCCCATTTTAATACAACCAGACAATTAATATCCTTTACCCACAGTGGGAATGACCTTACAACCGTTAAACTTGGGATCAGTTCAGTTCAGAGAGATTCGCGAAGGCATCGCTTCGCTCGGGCTATATGGACGAGGTGGCCCGACCTCTGCCAGCTATAAGTGCTGATTGATCTGATCATCATAACTGGCAGTCGGATTGCTTGTAGGTGCTCCAATTGCCAGGGGGCAAGCGACAGGTAGCCGTCTAACCAGCCCGGCGCCTGTTGCCTTTGGGCCCTGCCTCAGGTAGTGCTCTAATTTGGCGTCCGGCACACCACAATGTTCACAGAATTCTCATCATGCCCAATGGTGGGTACAATTTACCACACACAAGGATAGCCTATTCTCAGTGTGTGAAGGCTGACTTCAGCACACCTTGATATTCTGGGGGAGAGTATCAGTGACTCATAGCCTGAGTACTAGCTGGCCGAGGTAGAGGTTATCGCTTCCTCTCTATGTCGCTGCAGGACACCAACCTGCCCTGCAGCCATCATTTTACGCCTTAGCAGTTCCCGGCTAGGATGCACCACAAGATCATTCAAGAGTTTCTTCCTGCCTTCCTCTGCCAACCTGTTGGCTA
The DNA here is from genome assembly GCA_017312705.2 of Penaeus japonicus. Classification (NCBI taxonomy): domain Eukaryota; kingdom Metazoa; phylum Arthropoda; class Malacostraca; order Decapoda; family Penaeidae; genus Penaeus; species Penaeus japonicus. Next base: position 3,374 of record BOPN01004357.1, on the reverse strand, counting down.
AGTCGTTCCCTTTTATACCAACATGGCTCGGAATCCAGTTGATGATGATGCGTCTACCCTGATCCAGGATTCTCTTAGCAATGGGGAGAATCGCGGTCAGAAGATAAACGTTATCAAGGGGCGTGGTTTGTTGCAGGCTATCAATGGCGGCCCTAGAATCTGTATGTATGACAACATGCCCGTCCATCTAGGCTGCATGGGCTAGGGCTTACATAATAGTGACTGCCTTTGCCTGGAGCAAGGAGGCATTGTCAGATACCCACACAGCTCTCGTTATACCCCTAGCTGCAAAACCGGCACCTGCAGTGCAGGTGATGGGGTCTACAGAACCATCCGTTAAACAGGTTTTACTACCCGGCGAAGTGATTGGTACGATAGTCCTCTCTGCCTTATCCCTTAACAGAGGCGGTGAGTACTGTATCTTTCTCCTTGACAGACAACTCTATCAAGGATCTTGCCCACGGGTGGGCTGTGACATAGTCAGGGTGGGGGAGGTCCATGCCCTTAACCAGTAGTGTCTCCTTGAGCTCAAAGTGTATCAGCACCCTGGCTGTGTGATACAGCCAGGTGTTGTTAGCAAAGAATTTGTGGTTCAAGCTGACATTGCACTTTCTGTCTTAGCTGCGAGTCCGGCGGGGACTGTAAAACTTTGGCAAAGAACTGGGCTGCCATCTGATTGATTCAGGGTTGGTAACCTTAGTCCACCCAGGGGCACACAGAATGATCCTGGCGGCCTTGTTTTGCATGATGTCAAGCCGGAGGCGTAGTCCACAATGGGAAGGACAGTGTGCACATAGAAGGATCTTAGTACGCGGTGCCCAGCCCCTTATTGCCGCCCTGACAGAGCTCTCATGACAGAGAGTCTTGCCTTGGTCCGGTCTAGGAGATATTTAATCTCAGCGGAAGGTGAAGTTCTCGTCATCCTATACCCCCAAGTATTGGAAGACGTGAACCTACTCTAGTTCTAACTCTTGGACTCACAGTCTTTGGTCGCGGGCATCGTGTTTCAGCGCCATTGCCTTCGATTTGGCTGGTGATATCTTAAGCCCGACTCTGCGGCATTCCTCAGTCATTAGGTCCAGACAACGCTGGGCCTTTCTAGTTAGGTTCTCATTTTGTCTCCCAGAAGAGATAATTGCAAGATTATCAGCATATGAAATGATCTTGCACCCCACTGGGAGTGGAATGTCTAGGATGCTTAACATGAGGGTGTTAAACAGAGCCGGGCTAAGGACCCCCCCTTGTGGAGTGCCATTCTCCAGGGGCAAATGCCTGGAAAAGTGACCTTGGAACTTCACTCTGGCAGTTCTGTTCCGAAAATAGTCACCATTCCAGGCAAGCAGTCTGCCTTTGATTCCCTTGTGGATCAGGAACTCCTGAATGGCGAGCGGGCTCGCCAGTTCAAAAGCCTTTTCCAGGTCTAGGAAGACAATGACAGAGCTGGTGTTGCTGACAGTGCTCAGTAAGGTGGCCATGCTGTGAGTATTGCTCTTACCCCTTGTGAACCCATGTAGGTGTTCATGTGGAGGTCCCAACTTCCATTGGAGCCGGTTCAATACCATTCTTTCCCAGACAGCTGATCACGGGTCATGGTGGGTCTTTCTGGGGGCTGAGCGATTTGTGGCCCGTCTGATACGGTTCCACAGATGTGAAAGGGAGGTTTGGTGGCCAAAGGACTCGCACCACTCCAGCCACTTTTTCTGCTTTACCCTCTTAGCAGTTTCCTGAGCCTCCCTGAGAGCCTCTCTCAAAAAAGCGTGGTTCTCAGGGGTTCTCTGTTATCGGAAGTGTCTTCTGCACATATTGATTCTGTGGTTGACCTCCTTAATCTCATCATTGTAGTACCAGGCGTCTTTGAAACACCTGGACCACGGACAAGTTTTGGGGATGGTCTCTTAGGCTGCCTCGTCTATGGCATTTACTAGTCTGGCCTTGAGTATATCCACATTATCGTTAAGTGAGAAGTCACTGGTTCTGAGGGACCTCTGGCCAGGGCCTCCTGGAAAGCTTTCCATTTGACCCTGTCCACCTTCCATCGTGGATTGTGCCGGGGCACGGGTGCCGCATCACGACTCCGAGTGGGAGCCAAGATTGGGTGGTGGGCATTGAAGTCTCCCCCTATGACGCAAATATGAAAAGTCAGTAAACTATAAAAAAGCAGAAAAAAATAGTAAAAGTAGTAGTGTGTGTCGGATATGAAGAGCTCTTTCTCTCTCTCTCTCTCCCTCCCTCCCTCCCTCCCTCCCTCCCCCCCTCCCCCCTCAGCATCCCCCTTATCGTCCTTGCTAGTTAGTGCACAACTACGCAAACACGCGCCCTTTATCACGCGAATCCGACAGCAAGGGGAGTCCGTAGGTCGTGTGTAACCTCTGTGGCGCCACCTATGACCGGGGTTGCTGCGGCGGGGTGGGTTGGGGGTGTTTCTCTCTCTCTCTCTCTCTCTCTCTCTCTCTCTCTCTCTCTCTCTCTCTCTCTCTCTCTCTCTCTCTCTCTCTCTCTCTCTCTCTCTCTCTCTCTTCCTCTTTCACTCTTTCTCTCTCTCTCTCTCTCTCTCTCTCTCTCTCTCTTTTCCTCTCTCCATCTCTACCTCCCTCTCTATCTCTCTCCTTCCTTCCCTCCCTCCCTCCCTCCCCCATGTCTCTCTCTCTCTATTTCTTCGTGTAGAAAAAAATAAAATAAAATAAGTATAAGAGTTTGTAAGAGCTGCAGCGGCACCTTGCTACATAAATTTTCCAGTCTGCTGCCCTGAATTATCTGCTGTTGAAACTTTTTATATTTTACGGCTTCATGTATTCTACCTCCGTTATACGATAAGCTCTTTCCGTCGAAAATATTTTTGTACGAAACACGGAACTGACATGACTCTACACTTGGCGAGGGGGAGAGGAAGTTAGGTGATAGGAGGGGGGGGGGGAGGTAGAAAAGTGGGGAGGGGAGAGAAAGTCAACGACTGAGAATACATAAGTGTGAAAATGGTATAGCATAATCAGTTATGTGTATATATATATATATATATATATATATATATATATATATATATATATATATATCCATACACACTGACCGATAGATAGACAGATTAATAATCCCTTCCATGAAAAAGAAATAAAGAAAGACGGGCCAAGTGAAGGAGTGTATGTGTCTGCACTGTATGCATGTATTTTCTGGTGGCGCAGTCTTATTCCAAAGCAATTTCTCGCTAACCCGCTCCCTCTGGAGGACGCAGACCCGAGGCTGTTACCCGATGTTCGGTCTAGTACTCATGGTCTCAGATGTCTATTTCTTTACTTCTATTCATCTTTTGTGTGTTACAAAAAGTCAGCCTAAGGAACGCATTTTATTTTATTCTACATAAAAGACTAACATAATCACAA
>BOPN01004356.1:105000-107500 GCA_017312705.2 Penaeus japonicus | reverse complement strand
GACAGGATCGAGAGAGAGAGAGAGAGGGGGGGGGGGAGCGAGAAATGGAGGGAAGGGGGAAGGAGGGAGAGAGGGAAAGAGGGAAGGCAGGATCGAGAGAGGGAGAGGGGGGGGGGGGAAAGAGCGAGAAAGGGAGGGAAGGGGGAAGGAGGGAGAGAGGGAAAGAGGGAAGGCAGGATCGAGAGAGAGGGGGGGGAGGGGGGAAAGAGCGAGAAAGGGAGGGAAGGGGGAGGGAGGGAGGAAAGAGCGAGAAAGGGAGGGAAGGGAGAGAGAGGGAGGAAAGAGCGAGAAAGGGAGGGAAGGGTGAGGGAGGGAGAGAGGGAAGGAGGGAAGGCAGGATCGAGAGAGAGAGGGGGGGGGGGGGGAAAGAGCGAGAAAGGGAGGGAAGGGGGAGGGAGGGAGGAAAGAGCGAGAAAGGGAGGGAAGGGGGAGGGAGGGAGGAAAGAGCGAGAAAGGGAGGGAAGGGAGAGAGAGGGAGGAAAGAGCGAGAAAGGGAGGGAAGGGTGAGGGAGGGAGAGAGGGATGGAGGGAAGGCAGGATCGAGAGAGAGAGGGGGGGGGAGGGGGAAAGAGCGAGAAAGGGAGGGAAGGGAGAGAGAGGGAGAGAGGGAAGGAGGGAAGGCAGGATCGAGAGAGAGAGAGAGAGAGAGGGGGGGGGGGGTGAAGGAGAGAGAAGTGAAAACAATAATTGGCACCTACATCGTCCGGCTTTATTGGTGTCAGGTGGGTTCATGTGCGGAGAGGGGAAGCGGGAGAGGGGAAAGGGTTACAAAATGGAGTTAGGGGTCAGACTCCCTCCCTCCTTCCGTCCTCATCCTCTCCAACCCCCCTTTGGTGTTCTCTATTCCCATTCCTAATCCTTCTCCCTCTTCGCCTATCCTCCTCCCCTTTCTTCCGTCGTCAAATCTCCCCTCTTCCCTCTTCCCACTCCGCTCTCTACCGTTGACTAAGTCTTCTCTCTCTCTCTCTCTCTCTCTCTCTCTCTCTCTCTCTCTCTCTCTCTCTCTCTCTCTCTCTCTCTCTCTCTCTCTCTCTCTCTCTCTCTCTCTCTCTCTCTCTCTCTCTCTCTCTCTCTCTCTCTCCTCCCCCTCCCTCTCCCCTTTCCTTTTTTTTCCTTTTTCCCTTACCTTCTCTTCAACCTTTCCCGTCTTATCCCCTCTCCTCTCCCCTCTCCCTCTCCCTCTCCCTCTCCCTCTCCCTCTCCCTCTCCCTCTCCCCTCATCTCCTTTAGGCGAATATTGGAAGCTGAACACTCCGCTATAACAATTACTTAAGTTACCGAAACAGATAGAGGAGAGTTGGCGAAACAGCTGATTGGTGATTCCAGATTTATGCACGATCATACTTGCTCCCGGGGTCTGTCTCTTTCTCTCTCGCACTTTCTGTCTCTCTTTCTCTCTTTTTCTCTGTTCTTCCCTTATTTGCTCGCGTTGTTGTTGTTTTTAATCTTGTGTTCTCTTTCTATCTCCTTCCCCCCACTCCCCCTCTCTTTCTATCTCTCAATTTCTCTCTCTCTCTCTCTATCTATCTATCTGTCTATCTCCCTCTCTCTCTCCCTCCCTTCTATTCCTCCCTAGACCTCTCTCTCTTAACTATCTATCTACTTATTTATCTCCCCCCTTCCTCCTCCCCCCCTCCCCTCCTCCGGTTCTCCCTTCTCCTCAAATTCTAAATCAAAATCCAGCGCATTCCGGAACGGCTCACACACACACACATACCGTTCATTAAGGGCCATAATTCCAGCATACCATACGGTACAAAGGGCCTTATGACAGCGTGTGTTTGACGAGAACGGGCTTTGAACATTACAGTAACACTTACGGAATTTGGGCGAAGGAAAGAGACGATAAAGGAAAGGAGGGGAGAAGATACAGAGAGAGAGTGAGTGAGTGAGTGAGTGAGTGAGTGAGTTAGTGAGTGAGTGAGAGAGAGTGAGGCAGAGAGAGTGAGAGCGCGAGAGCGCATGTGTGTATGAGAGAGATACAGAGAGAGAGAGAGAGAGAGAGAGAGAGAGAGAGAGAGAGAGAGAGAGAGAGAGAGAGAGAGAGAGAGAGAAAGAAAGAGTGGGGGGGTAGAGATAGAGAAAGAGAGGCGCGAGAGAAAGAGAGAAGTGAGAGAAAGCTACATCTAGGTAGAACGGAGGGCAGAACGGAGCCCCGTAGCATCAACATCACATCAACCTCGCCTCGAGTCAGCCGCACACCCGCACGCACACGCAAATCACCGGAGCGAGCGCGCGCACGAGGGTAAACGAGGGCAAACGAGGGTAAACGTCGAGACCGGATCTCCGCCCTTGAGTGAGGGGGCATTTAGGGAGCGTGGGGGTCGTTCCTCAGGGGAGGGGGGGGGGGGAGAGGGCAGGTCGTGGCGGAAGTGCAGCGGTGACGAGGGCTGTGATGGCGCCGTGTAACCGCCGTCGGATTTAGCTCTTTACATGGGCCTCTGTTTAACCTGGACGCGCGCACGCACGAACGCATATACACATACATAGACTCACGCAC
>BOPN01004356.1:87500-97500 GCA_017312705.2 Penaeus japonicus | reverse complement strand
AGTCCCTCCAACCTTTCTCTCCTTTTCCTCCCTCCCTTCTTTCCTTCCTGTACCTTCCACTCTCTGCTTTTCTGCTCTCTCTCTCTCTCTCTCTCTCTCTCTCTCTCTCTCTCTCTCTCTCTCTCTCTCTCTCTCTCTCTCTCTCTCTCTCTCTCTCTCTCTCTCTCTCTCTCTCTCTCTCTCTCTCTCTCTCTCTCTCTCTCTCTCTCTCTCTCTCTCTCTCTCTCTCTCTCTCTCTCTCTCTCTCTCTCTCTCTCTCTCTCTCTCTCTCTTCCTCCCTCTCTCTCTCTCTCTCTCTCTCTCTCTCTCTCCTCCCCTCTCTCTCTCTCTCGCTTATTCTTCCACAAGTAGTGTTGCAAGTTCTCGTGCAACCTGCACACCTGACGCGTTTAGTGGTGCAGGAAAGGGGGGGGGGAGTAGGAAGTTAGGTGTAGGTTTGGGGTGGGGGGTGGGGGGGGGGGGGGGTGGGGGTGGGGGAGTTACTCATTCGTGCGGTCTCGGTTAAGTTCGGTTCGCTGGGAAATCGTGTATACATTGTTAAAAAAAAAAAAAAAGTAATGCGTATGCTATGTTTCCATTTTTTTTTTCTTTTTTTCTCTTTCTTTTTGAAGTGACTTCATTACGTATGGTTCATTCAGAAACGTGGATTTGTAAATGCTGTCGTATGTACAGTATGTAAGGGCGTACGCTTGCTCTAGAACAATCACACTTAACGCAACACAACATTACAACAACTAAAATAACAGAAACAACAACAACAACAACAACAACAACGACCAAAGATAGAAGGAGAGAGAGAGAGAGAGAGAGAGAGAGAGAGAGAGAGAGAGAGAGAGAGAGAGAGAGAGAGAGAGAGAGAGAGATCGCCACCTGGCGGTGACTGGGCGAGATTGAACGTATGATAAAAAAGAGACCAGATTTCTGACAATTTCCCGTTATATTGAACGTACAGTTGCTACCAAAAGTTTGTGGACACTTAGTTGTTGTTCTTCTTTTGACGGTTTGTTGACGTTATCACGTTTTGTTAGATGATTAAATGGTGATTGGGTGATTAGATATGTTGTGATATTTTTTAAAAACAAATATTGTGGAGAGGAGAGAGAGGGGAAAGGGGGGGGGGAGGGAGAGAGAGAGAGGGAGGGAAATAGTAAGAGAAAGAAAGTGAGGGAGGAAGAAGGGAAGAGGATGAAAGAAATGCAGACAGATACAGAGAGAGATATGAAAAGGAAATGAAAGGAATATAAGTTAAAAAGAAAAAAAAAAAAAGAAAAAAAAGAGAGAAAGCAAAAGATAACGAAGTTGAAACGTGACACAGATAGGTTAATGATAAACAAGAAACAAGCTGATGTGCTTTACGCAAGTTCCGTGATCAAAGATAACAGAGATAAAAAAAGAAAAAAAAACAAGAAAAACAAAACAAAAAAACAAGTGGTTAGCGAACCATTGCAGGAAACGATTACATGATTGCAAATGTAAATGCAAGTGAAACATTTTTCAATGAACACGATTTTTAAAAATTATTTTTGTTTTGTTTCGTACATTTAATTAATTACGATTGAAGGATTTGGATATGTTCGAATAAATTTATAACCGTGAATATTTCCACTTTTTTTTAACTACGAAAGGATACTTTTTGTTTAGATTAATTGTATATATAGTAGTCTATGGAATTAGGAATGTTTTTTTTTTACCGTTACTGTCATTGCTGTTATTGTTGTTGCTATTATCATTATCATCATTATAGTTATAACTATTATCATTATCCTGATGTTTATTTAGACTCATTATTGTCCTTATCGTCATTATTATTGCTAGTAGTATAGTACAATTAATATTACAACTTCTGTTACTACTGCTACTACTACTACTACAACTACCGTTACTATTACCATTACCATCATTAGTATTACCATAATTGGAAAAAAAATATACGGTATCATAATAACATAGTAATTATTCTAATTATGAGTATCACCATCATCAATATCACTATTGCATATCATCGCTCATCAGATCAACCGTATCCTCCCCCCCTCCTCACCCCCCCCCCCCCCCCCCCGCCCCCTTCCCCTAGCCATTTAAAGCGAGGTCAACATGCAACTGATCTAGGAGAGGAGATCCATGCAAATCAGGGAGGCGCAGATGCAACCAAGGCTTCATATGTATTCGCCTGCAACGGGCTTGCAACACGCTTATTGTCGTGCAGGGAGAGAGGGACAGGGAGGAGATGAAGGGCGAGAGAGGGAGGAGAGTCGAGGGGGATAGGATGTGGGGGAGGGGAGAGAGGGACAGGGAGGAGATGAAGGGCGAGAGAGGGAGGAGAGTCGAGGGGGATAGGATGTGGGGGAGGGGAGAGAGGGACAGGGAGGAGATGAAGGGCGAGAGAGGGAGGAGAGTCGAGGGGGATAGGATGTGGGGGAGGGGAGAGAGGGACAGGGAGGAGATGAAGGGCGAGAGAGGGAGGAGAGTCGAGGGGGATAGGATGTGGGGGAGGGGAGAGAGGGACAGGGAGGAGATGAAGGGCGAGAGAGGGAGGAGAGTCGAGGGGGATAGGATGTGGGGGAGGGGAGAGAGGGACAGGGAGGAGATGAAGGGCGAGAGAGGGAGGAGAGTCGAGGGGGATAGGATGTGGGGGAGGGGAGAGAGGGACAGGGAGGAGATGAAGGGCGAGAGAGGGAGGAGAGTCGAGGGGGATAGGATGTGGGGGAGGGGAGAGAGGGACAGGGAGGAGATGAAGGGCGAGAGAGGGAGGAGAGTCGAGGGGGATAGGATGTGGGGGAGGGGAGAGAGGGACAGGGAGGAGATGAAGGGCGAGAGAGGGAGGAGAGTCGAGGGGGATAGGATGTGGGGGAGGGGAGAGAGGGACAGGGAGGAGATGAAGGGCGAGAGAGGGAGGAGAGTCGAGGGGGATAGGATGTGGGGGAGGGGAGAGAGGGACAGGGAGGAGATGAAGGGCGAGAGAGGGAGGAGAGTCGAGGGGGATAGGATGTGGGGGAGGGGAGAGAGGGACAGGGAGGAGATGAAGGGCGAGAGAGGGAGGAGAGTCGAGGGGGATAGGATGTGGGGGAGGGGAGAGAGGGACAGGGAGGAGATGAAGGGCGAGAGAGGGAGGAGAGTCGAGGGGGATAGGATGTGGGGGAGGGGAGAGAGGGACAGGGAGGAGATGAAGGGCGAGAGAGGGAGGAGAGTCGAGGGGGATAGGATGTGGGGGAGGGGAGAGAGGGACAGGGAGGAGATGAAGGGCGAGAGAGGGAGGAGAGTCGAGGGGGATAGGATGTGGGGGAGGGGAGAGAGGGACAGGGAGGAGATGAAGGGCGAGAGAGGGAGGAGAGTCGAGGGGGATAGGATGTGGGGGAGGGGAGAGAGGGACAGGGAGGAGATGAAGGGCGAGAGAGGGAGGAGAGTCGAGGGGGATAGGATGTGGGGGAGGGGAGAGAGGGACAGGGAGGAGATGAAGGGCGAGAGAGGGAGGAGAGTCGAGGGGGATAGGATGTGGGGGAGGGGAGAGAGGGACAGGGAGGAGATGAAGGGCGAGAGAGGGAGGAGAGTCGAAAATCTCTCAATCTATTGAACTATCTATCTCTCAATAGCCACGTAATCCCCCCCACCCCCCCCCACCCCCACCACTTCAATATTAATAATCTTGACATCATTCCCAATCACACTGACATCATTTAGACCACCTGCGCGTTCCTCGTCCGTGGCTGCATGATCAAGTACTTCTCCGAGAAACGGGTAAACGGCAACAGGTAACAGGTAACAGGTAATAACAGGTGGTGAGTAATAGGAACATGACGCAGAGGAGACTTCGACTAAAAAAAAAATTATTCAGAGGAGAACATGTGTTCAGGTGGCGGCGGCGGCGCGCGTGCAGTGGCGTAACGTCTCTTTCTCTCTGGCTTGCGAAGTGACTTGGGTAATTCTGTTAGGAGTTACTGTATTTTTTTTATGTTGTGACTGTTACTGCGGCTGATGTTGTGACTGTTACTTCGGCTGACGTTGTGACTGTTACTTCGGCTGATGTTGTGGCTTTGGTTGTATTGTTGTTACTGTTACTGTTAATTCGGCTGATATTGTAGCTTTCGTTGTAACTATGGGTTTCGTTATAATTGTTGTGACTGTTACTGTGGCTTTTGCTGTAACTGTTTTTTTTTACCGTTACTGTGGCTAATGATATGTCCCCTCTCGATCCCCCTTACCCGATACCCCCCTCCCCCCCTTACGGACCCCCCCCCCCTCACCCCCCACCCCATCCACCCTCCCGGCCCTCAACCTAGCAGAGACAGGCAGCGCCGCCCTGCCTAGACATCCTTGCAGGCCGTTATTACCTCGTTATACTCAGGTAATGAGGCCAGAGCGACGATGACCGCCCCGATTATGTGACGTCATCTCCTCCCTCCCTTCCATCTTCTTTCCATCTTCGTTGGGTTATTCTGCTCCGTCATCTCCTCCCTCCCTTCCATCTTCTTTCCATCTTCGTTGGGTTATTCTGCTCCGTCATCTCCTCCCTCCCTTCCATCTTCTTTCCATCTTCGTTGGGTTATTCTGCTCCGTCATCCTTTCCTCTCATCTTCATCTTTCTCAGCTTCTTTCCTTCTCTTCGTCTTTCTATTTTCTTCTTTCTTATTCCTTCTCATCTTTCTTCCCTTCTTCATCCTCGCATCTTCCTCCAGCTATGACTAACTCCCCCTCCGCTATCTGAGATGGAGGGGGGGGGGGGTAGAGGTGAAGGTAGAGGTGGGGGTGGAGGTGGAGATGGATGTGAAGGCGGAGATAGAGATGGAGATGGAGGGGGGGTGGAGGTGGAGGAGAGGAGGAGGAGAAGGAGAAGGAAGAGAACGAAAAGAAGGAAGAGAAGAAAAATCAAGGGTAGGAGGAGGAGGAGAATTAAGAGTAAGAATGGGAAAGATGAAGAAGGGGATGAAGACGAAGAAGAGGAGAGGAAGGGGAAGAGGGATGCGAGATGTCATGTTCTCGTGTGAAAATCAAGGGTTTAAGTGTGTGTGTGAGTGTGTGTGCGTGTGCGTGTGCGTGTGCGTGTGCGTGTGCGTGTGCGTGTGTGCGTGTGTGCGTGTGCCACTATCCCTCGTTTGAGTCAAAATCACTTTCCAACTTCACTTAACGCACGTAATCCTGTAGCTATATTAACTTCAACCTTTATTTTAACAACTTTGAAGAATATTGTTCGTAAGAAGAAAAAAAGAAAATTGATAAAAAGTTTCCGCCTGGTATTTAAGTCAATTTACTTATATAAAAAGAGCTTTTCCACCCGGTTGAACAATCGAAATACGCAATCGTGAACTTTGATTAGTTATGCCTTCTGTTTCCTCATTGAGCGAATTTTTAAATGTATCGTTCGCTTTTTTATGTTAAGCTTGTAGAAGAGATCAAGTATATATATATTTATTCTTACTTAGTCCGTTGTTTTTATTTCTTTCGTTTATTTTTAAGAATGTTTTACTGCCCTGCCCGTCTTCCTCTCATTCGCCCGAACGAAACGAAATCGAAACGAAACGGAATGAAACTCGGGCGAAACGCAAGGGGAAGGAAACGAACGAAGTTTTTCAAACAACTCCGGATTGTAGGTCAGGTCATCGTTGCCGTCTTGAGATCAAACCATTTTTTAAATAAGTAGTTTTGTTTATTTTTATCCCCCAAATAAATCATATATTTTATTTTCCTTTTTTTTTGTTAAAGAGTGAAGACAATTTTTTCACTCCCCCCCCCCCTCCCCGACGGCTGGTCATTGAATGGACTGGGGGGGGGGGGGCTATGAGAGCCAAGGAAGGAGATACAACGAAGCAAGAAGCAGCCTAACGTTCATCAGAAGAGAACAACATAAAAAAAAGAAAAGAAAATGATTTCGCGATCGCAAATAGCCGGCGATGTTCAATGTCCAATCTGTCCGCAATTTTGAACCGTTTGAACAAAATGGCGGGAACGCAATCTTTTCCTTAGAATTCGCTGAGTAAATTTAGACCTACATAGAAGAGGAGGTCATTTACCTTTCAGTCTATCGGTATATTGAGAGAGAGAGAGAGAGAGAGAGAGAGAGAGAGAGAGAGAGAGAGAGAGAGAGAGAGAGAGAGAGAGAGAGAGAGAGAGAGAGATTGAATGAGAGAGATTAAGTGAGAGAGAGAGAGAGAGAGAGAGAGAGAGAGAGAGAGAGTAGTGAGAGAGAGAGAGAGAGAGAGAGAGAGAGAGAGAGAGAGAGAGAGAGAGAGAGAGAGAGAGAGAGAGAGAGAGAGAGAGAGACTTTTTTACTTTGAGAGAGAGAAAGAGAAGGAGAAAGAGAGAGAGAGAGAGAGAGAGAGAGAGAGAGAGAGAGAGAGAGAGAGAGAAGACTTTTTTACTTTGAGAGAGAGAAAGAGAAGGAGAAAGAGAGAGAGAGAGAGAGAGAGAGAGAGAGAGAGAGAGAGAGAGAGAGAGAGAGAGAAAGAGAGAGAAAGAGAAAGAGAGAGAAAGTATAAGAGACAAAAAAATGAAGAAAGAGAGAGAAATAAATAAATTAATAAAGCACGCAATATTTTCTACTCACGGAAAATGAATGGAATAAGGGGGGAGGGAGAGGGAAGTAACAGTAATCTCCCCCATCCCCTCCCCCTCACCCCTCCCACTCCCTCCATGCATGTGGACAGGGCAGGATGTAGAGTTAGGTGTGTGTGATCACTTTACCTGGCGCTGTCCTCCCCCGCCCTCCTCTACCCCCACCCCCCCCCCCTACTCACCCTCACACTAACGGTACCTGTCTTGTGTCTACCCACAGTTCGCTTTACCGTTTGCCCCACTCGTAGATGTGTGCACGTAAATACTTACGTATAGACATATGTACATACATTAGTTACGTACACACAGACGGGTATACGTATATATATATATATATATATATATATATATATATATATATATATATATATATATATATATATATACATATATATAGGCGGAGTGTATTGACACACACACACACACACACACTGCCTTGATGTTATCCTCTGTCCACCTATTCTTTTTAGTTTTTTCTTTCCTTCATGTTAAGAATATCAATCAGAATCAGACACAGAATATTGCCTTCGTATCTTCAATTGCCTTCGTATCTTTAATTGCCTTACGGAAGTTCTCCTAATAAATCAGTTGCCATAACTTACGTTTTATTGAGGCAGTCCATTAATTAATCCCCCGCTGTGAACAGGTAATGACAGTTCGTTGGTCATTGTGAACATGAGAACGGTCATCAAACTCCCGTACTCCCTACTCCCCCCTCCCTCTTTTAGACTTACCACGCCCTTCCCACCTTCACTCCACCTGGTAACTCCCCACTCCAGGTCTACTCTTCTTTGGATATTTCAACTCCTTTCCTTTCCCATTCCCTTACTCCCCATTAAAAATCTCCCCCCAAACCCCCACTCCCTCACTTACTCCCACTTAGAAACTCCCAACTCCCTCACTCCCTCCTAGTTGAAAAATCACACTCCTTGAACACTCCCTCCTCCTCCTCCTCCTCCCCCCCATTCCCCCCCTCTCCTCCTTGACCTCCCTCCCCACTCCCTCCACCCCCTCCCCCCCTTCCCCCACTGGATGATTACCAAATTCTGTCTGGATGAGTCGCGGCGACCTTCTCCAGGAAGTGTTTTCGGTGAACGAGGGGGGAGGGGGGGAGGGGAGGGTAGAGGCCATGAGAGGGGATAGGGGGAGGGGAAGGTAGAGGCCATGGTAGAGGCCATGAGAGGGGAAGGGGAAGGGGGTGGGTAAGGTACTAGGAGGGTGGGCGAGAGTGGGTGGGGTGGGAGGAGAGGGTATGGAGAGGGGAGGGGAGGAGGATAGGGTAGGTGGAGGGGAGGCCATAAGAGGGTAGGAGGAGGGAGGATAGGGTAGGGGCATGGGAGGGGACGGGTGGGGTAGGAGGAGGGGAGGATAGGGTAGGGGTATGGGAGAGGGGGAGGAGTTAGGGGTTCCACCGGGGAACGCGGCTGGACTGGGGCTCCCGTTATGCGCTGGTGACCCCAATGCCGATCAGATAGTTATCCTGGCGACACTCGAGAGCCTTCTGTACCCTTACGCAAACTCGCACTCGCTCTCACACGCGTACTTATACTTCGGTTTTCATAGCGGCATACGCACAAGGGGGGGGGGGGGGATTTTGTAAGCGCACGTGTGTGTATATAGAATCTTTCTCTCTCTCCCTCTCTCTATCTCTCTTTCTCTCATTCTCTCTCACTCTCTCTCTCTCTCATTCTCTCTCTCTCATTCTCTCTCTCTCCCTCACCCTCTCTCTATCTATCTATCTCTCTTTTTTAATCCCTCCCTCTCTCTCACCCGCAAACCCACTCACACCCTCAAGGATTCGCACATAGCCCTCATATCCATGCATACACAGAAACGCACGTAGCCCAAGGTGCTCCAGTTACATGTCAGAGCGCCATTGCCATTGGATATCAGACCGATGACTGATTGCTTCTGTTCTGACACACAAAGAACTCGTTCACTCGCAGCTAACACAAGCTGTTCGGATTCGGTCGCTTGGAACGGAGGAGCAAGTGTGCTGGGGTGTTCAGTGCTAGGTGGATGTGGTATGATTCGGATGTAGGGAGGGGAAGGGGAGGGGGGGAGGGGGGATTGTGTACTTGTAGGCAACCAAATATACATGTATGGATAATTAATAACACTGCCACTAAATGCACGTTACTGTGTTTTTTTTTGTGATTCAACATGTATGTATATTGTGTGTGTGTGTCTCTCTCTCTATCTCTACCTCTATCTCAATCTCTATCTATCTCTTTATATATATATATATATATACATATACACATATATACACTTACATATACATATACACATATATACACTTACATATACATATACACATGTATACACTTACATATACATATACATATATACATACAGTACATATACATATAGATATACATGTACGTACACATACATACACATATATACATTTTAAATATGCATATGTATGTGTGCTTGTGTGTGTATGTGTTTATACAAAACATTCAGAATAGTTAAACGGACATGAGATGTAGATACACAGAGTAACCTAGATAATAAGCGGAAATTCCAACACCGTCCACCCTCTTCAGTTCAAACCACAATAAAGCAACTTTACAACAGAACTGTACAATTCTTAGAAGAAAAAAGAAGAAGAAAAAAACAACAACAACGGAATGATTGCTCAAGGAAGGCCTAGGAGACAGCAGGTGTAAGGTAATGTAATTGCCTTGAAATGAACTTGGAATTGTCTCGGCCGAAACGACAGTCCGTGACCTTGGAGTTAACGGTTCGTCCACCTCCCCCCCTCTCTCTTCCCCTCCCCCGCCCCCTCCCCTCCCGTCCCTCCCTCCCTCCCTCCCTCCCTCCCTCTCCCCTCCCTTCCCTTCCCCTCCCCTTTTCAGGGTCATCTATCCCTCTGCCACCCCCCCCCCCTTTGCCCCTACTCCCTCTCTTCCAGCTGTCACTCCTCCCGTCCCCTTCCCCCTCCTCTTCCTCCCCTCCTTCTTCCTCCTTCCCTTCACTCCACCTTTTTCCCCACTTCCCTCCACTTATTTATCCCCTGCCTTGCCCCTCCCCATTCTTTCTATACCTTCTATTCCCTTCTTTCCTCCTTCTCCCCTTCTCTCTCCCTCCTCCTCCTCCTCTTCCTCTCCTCCCCTCCCCCTCCCATTCCTCCTACTTCCCCCTCTCCCCTCTCCTTCTCCTCCCTTCCCTCCCATCCTCTTCCTCATTCCATCCCCTCCTCCTCCTCCCTCCTCTCCCCCCCCCTCTTTAAGGCTGTATGGACAATGAGGGGGGAAGCAAACTGTCAGTCTCGGCAAAGTAGGAAGACACATCGAAAATATTTATTCAACATCTTACTATTATCTCTTATATTGCTGCAGTTTCAATGTCATTCTTTTTATGTTGATGTTTGGTTGTGTTTTTTTTCTTCTTTATTCATTTGTATATATATTTTTTTGATTATTTATTACTATTTTATTTCGTTAGA
>BOPN01004356.1:67500-77500 GCA_017312705.2 Penaeus japonicus | reverse complement strand
CCTCTTCCTCCCTTCCTTCCCCATCTTTCTCTTCTCCCTTCCTTCATCCCTCATTTTCCTCCTTCCCCACTTCCTCCTCCTCCTCTTCCTCCTCCTCCTTCATCCCTCCTCTTTCCTCCTCCTCATCTCTTCTCCTCTCTTCCTCCCTTCCTCCTCCTCTCCTCCCTCCCCTTCTCTCTCCTCTTTTCCTCTCTTCCCTTCCTCCCCTCCTCCCCTCCCTTCGTATTCGCCTGTGCCTGGCAACGAAGGGATCGGCCTCGTGGTGTGCCTGGATTACAAAGGGGAAGAAAGTGTGACCCTTTTCGGAGGGAGGGAGGGAGGGAGGGAGGGAGGGAAAAAGGAGGGGAGGATTAGGAGAGGGTAGGAGGGAGGGGCTTGAGGGAGTGAGGGGGGGAAGGGGAGGAGGGAGGAGGAAGGGAGGGAGGGAAAATGGAGGGGAGGATTAGGAGAGGGTAGGAGGGCGGGGCTTGAGGGAGTGAAGGGGAGGAGGGGAGGAGGAAGGGAGGGAGGGAGGGAAAAAGGAGGGGAGGAGGAGAGGAGGGAGAGAGGGGGGGAAGGGGAGGAGGTTCTGAGGAGGTGGGAGGGGTTGAGGAGTGACGGGGGGGAAGGGGAGGAGGGGGAGAGGGAGAGGAAGAGGAGAGGGAGGGAGGGAAGGAAGGATTAGGAGAGGGAGGGAGAGAGCGAGGGAGGGCAGGAGAGGAGAGGAAAGAATGGAGGAGGAAAGGAGAAAAAGGGAAGAAAAAGGAAGAAAAGGGGATGGGAAAGAGAGGGGGGTAGAGAGAGAGAGAGAGAGAGAGAGAGAGAGAGAGAGAGAGAGAGAGAGAGAGAGAGAGAGAGAGAGAGAGAGAGAGAGAGAGAGAGAGAGAGAGAGAGAGAGAGAGAGAGAGAGAGAGAGAGAGAGAGAGAGAGAGAGAGAGAAAGCAGGAAACTACCTATTGTTTACAAGATCGACAAGTAGATGAAACGCTGATAACGTATGTAAGAAAAAAAAAGAAGAAAGAAATCCGAATGAAAGAAAGGAAGTGAAAAGGAGAGAAAAGGCAACAAACAATATCTGCTCCGATAATCAGAAATGATTAAGAAAGAAAGTTTTGTTTCAGTTATGTTTCATGTTTTAATACTTTTGTTTTTCTCCCAAACAGGTGAGTGCGAGTAACCGGATATGACGTCATGTTCCCGTGAGTATAGGACTCAAGCAAGTAAATAAACATGGAGGCACACACGGATGTACACATGTTGTACATAAAACGTACTCTATACACAAAAAAAAACACGCACGCACTCACACACACACACACACACACACACACACACACACACACACACACACACACACACACACACACACACACACACACACACACACACACACACACACACACACACACACACACACACACACACACACACACACACACACACACACACACACACACACACACACACACACACACACACACACACACACACACACACACACACACACACACACCGATAGACAGACAGACAATCAGTCTTTCAGTCAATTACTTAGTTATCTAACTAGACAGAAACAGAACCCAAACAGGGAAGAGACAAATTCAGTGAGGCAGGAGGAAATTAGCAGAGAAAGAGGGAGGGGGAGGGCGAGGGAGAGGGAGGGGGAGAGGGAGGAGGAGAGGGAGAGGGATGGAGAGGGAGGAGGAGAGGGAGGGGAGAGGGAGGAGGAGAGGGAGGGGAGAGGGAGGAGGAGAGGGAGGGGAGAGGGAGGAGGAGAGGGAGGAGGAGAGGGAGGGGGAGAGGAGGGGAGGGGGAGGGAGAGAGAGGGAGAGAGAGAGAGGGAGAGAGAGAGAGAGAGAGAGAGAGAGAGAGAGAGAGAGAGAGAGAGAGGGAGAGAGAGAGAGAGAGAGAGAGAGAGAGAGAGAGATAAACAAAGAAAGGGAACAGAAAGTCATGCATAATAAATCGGCAGCCAGAAAAGAGGGCCCGAGAGGGGAAAGGTCGTTTCGCTGAATTTATATGATCAAATTTCAGGAAATTGTTAAAATACACCTGGCAAGAGAGGTAGAAGAAGGAGAAGGAGGAGAAGGAAAAGAAGGAGAAGAACAAAAAAAAAAAAAAAATGAAAATGAGAAAAGAAGAAGAGAAAAGGAAAAGAGAGAGAGAAAGAAAGTAAAAAGAAAAGAAAGAAAAAAAAGAGAGAGAAAGAGATAGAGAGAGAAAGATAAAAAAAAGAGAGAAAGAGATAGAGAGAGAAAGATAAAAAAAAAAAAAGAGAGAGATGATTGAGACGATCAACTGAAAGAGGGAAACACCAACTAACCAAGAGCCTCTAAAAGCGAGCGATTCTTCTTCTTTTTTTTGATTCCAGAATCTCCGTTGAATAATGAAGTGAGAACTTGACATGACACATGACAGCTGGCTGGTCTGAGTGAATGAATGGTGGACCGAGAGATGGATGGTGTATGATCTCATGCGAGGGAGAAAGAGAAGGAGAGGGAGAGATGAAGGAGGGGGAGAGGGAGTAGGGAGAGAGAGTAGGGGGAGAGGAAGAGGGAGAGAGAGAGTAGGGAGAGGGGGAGAGGGAGAGGGAGTAGGGAGAGGGGGAGAGGAAGAGGGAGAGAGAGTAGGGAGAGGGAGAGAGAGTAGGGAAAGGGAGAGGGAGAGAGAGTAGGGAGAGGGGGAGAGGAAGAGGGAGAGAGAGTAGGGAGAGGGAGAGGGAGAGAGAGTAGGGAGAGGGGTAGAGGGAGTAGGGAGTAGGGAGAGAGAGTAGGGAGAGAGGGAGAAGGAGAAGGAGAGGGAGGGATGGTGTAGGGAGAAGGAGAGGGAGAGAGGGAGAGGGAGAGAGAGTAGAGAGAGGGGGAGAGGGAGAAGGAGAGGGAGAGGGAGAGAGAGTAGGGATAGGGGGAGAGGGAGAAGGAGAGGGAGAGAGAGTAGGGAGAGAAGGAGGGAGAGGGAGAAGGAGAGGGAGAGGGAGAGAGAGAGGAAGAGAGAATAGGGAGAGGGAGTAGGGAGAGAGGGAGGGAGAGGAAGAGAGAGAGGGGGAGAGGGAGAAAGAGAGGAAGAGAGAGTAGGGAGAGGGGTAGAGGGAGAGAAAGAGAAAGAGAAGGAAAGGGAGAAAGCGAGCAGGAAGGGAGGGAGGAAAAGAGAAACGAAAAAAGGAATATATGAGCCTGACAGACACAAAAGAAATAATATTAATCAAGAGAGATTGTGGAGGGGAAAAAATAGGAAAAAAATAGATTGAGTGAATGAATGATTGAGAGCGAGAGGGAGAGAGAGAGAGAGAGAGAGAGAGAGAGAGAGAGAGAGAGAGAGAGAGAGAGAGAGAGAGAGAGAGAGAATGAGAGAGGGGGACAGAATGAAAGAAAGGGAGAGAATGAGAGCAAAGGATAGAATGAGAGAGAGGGAGAGAGAGAAATAGAAAGCGAAAGAGAGAGAGAGAGTGGCGAATCTAATAAAGGAAAAAAAATAAAAAACAGGATAGAAAGGCAGAATCGTGACGTCATCAGGTGAATCACCGATCCGAAGAAAGTTCCAGAAATGTAGGCAGAGCTTATGAAGAAGTGGGCGGGGCGAGAAGCGAGTGGGCGGGGCTAATAATCTCTTGGATAATGATGCAATAATTTGTAATGATTATGAGACTACCACTAATAATGATAGTAATAAGGTTACATATTGCAATTTTGATAGAAAAGACGACGATGATGTTGATGATTCTGCACGAATGATATCAACATAATTGTGATATTAATGTTAATGATATTGATATGTGCATGATCGAACGGGCGATGCATTGTGTTGTTGTTATTATCATTATCATTATCATTGCTGTTGTTAGTAATATTATTATTATTATCATCATCATTGCTATTGTTGCTAATATTATAATTGAGTGATTATCGTCGTTTATATATTCATTATGGCTATACTATGCTTATCATTATCATAATCATTAGCATTATGATTATTAATACTGACTTTGCTCATCATTATGATCATTATGACCATTAATATCAATATCATCAATGTTATTACCAATAATGATGATGGTCACGGTAAAAACAAAACAAAAATAATAACGATAATATTAATACCAATATTTCTAGTAATAATAAAAAACAACAACAAATTTTGAGATAAACTAAGTAAGTAAGTAAGTAAGTGAGTCATAGAAGCGATAAGGAACAACTCTGATATCAGAAAGATGATCTAATCTCTTCGTGAAAGCAAGCACGCAAGGGCGGCAGGGAGGGACGTGTAATTAGGGAGAAGTAATAAAAAAAAGATGATGTTGATAAGGACACTTTCACTCTCGTGTTGGAAGGAGGGGAGGAGGAGGAGAGAGGGTGAGAGGGGTGGGGAGGGGGAGGGGGAGAGAAGGAGGGGGAGGAGAGGGAGGGGAAGGAGAAAGGAAGGGATAGAGGGAGGAAAGAAAAGAGGAAGGGAAAAGGAGGAGAAAGTAAGAGAGAGATACAAAGACAAACATACAGAAAACAATACAAACCGTAAACAGACAACAAGAACACACACACACACACACACAACAGAAACACCCCTCCCCCTCCCATCCCCCACCCCCTAAAAAAATGAACAAACAAACAAAAACGAAAAAAAATCCCTACTGATCTATATTCATATGCTCTGGCGCGGGAGGAGGGAGGAAGGAGGGAGGAGGGAGGAGGGAGGAGGGAGGGAGGAGGGTGCTATTTGATGTCAGTGCCAGTGCCAAGGTAATAGGTCCCTTAAGGGTGATGTCGGCGGCTGATTAGGGAGTAATTATGATGGTGATGTGGATGATGAGGGCGAACAAGGTTGTGATTGAAGGTTTTTGGACTTGTGTCGCGTCTTCTTCTTCTTCTTCTTCTTCTTTGTTTTACTTCTTTTTCTTCTTCGTTTTTTTTTCATTTTGTTTTTTTCTTTTTTTTTCTTTTTCTTTTTTTTTCTTCTTTTCTTCTTTTTCATTTTGTTTTCTTCTTTTTCTTCTTTTTTCTTTTTTTTCTTTTTTTTCTCCATATTTTTTTTTTCCTTTTCTTTTCTTCTTCTATATCTTCTTTTTCTTCGTCTTCTTATTTTTCTTTTTCTTTTTTCCTTTTGTTTTATCCTTTCTCTTCTTTTTTCTTCTTTTGATTCGTCTTTCTTTCGTTTTTCTCTTGGTCTTTTGTGTGTGTATATATATAGATATATATATATATATAAATATATATATAAATATACTGACGGTATGATCAAAATTACCATCAGAGGTGGTAATTTTCCATTTGTTGGTTCTGCATCCCACAAAAGAGGTGGGAAACCTTTAAAAAAGCTGTAACCAATCCCCACGCCTTTAAATCAGAACTTCTTCTGATGATCTGACAAAATTTCCGGCCATGCTTCTTTTTCATGACTTCCCTGAGAACGCTAAAGTGTCTCTGATCTTTGATATACTTCCCTCATGCGCTCCGTAAGTACCATAAAGCATCTCGTATATAATGTGGAGTCTCCTTGTTAAGGAAGCCTGACAGTCTGATATCTGATTTCGCATACACATTTTTGTGATTTATGTGTCCGGGTGCGCGGATGTGAATATGTGTGTATTGATTTTGATGGATAGATAGGTTGATACATAGGATTGTAAGTAAGAAGATAGGTAGATAATCAAGTTTGAAGAGACAAAGAAATATACGTATCTATTGATAGATTAGAGAGATTCACATATCGATAGATGGACAGATAGATATGTACAGATTTCACCTTTCTCCCCTCACCCTTTTCCGTCTTCCCTCTCCCTCCTTTACCACCTTCTACCCCCTCTCCCTTCCCCCTTCCCCTCTCCCAGCTTCTTTTTCCCCCTTTTCCTCCCCCCCTTCCCTTCTTGTCCCTCTCCCCTGTCCCCTCTTCCTCTCTCTCTCTCTCTCTCTTCTTCCCTTCTCTCCCCTCTCCCTTCGAGAGGATCTCTCTTGGGATCTCTGCCTGACCATCGAGGTTCCTTCTTCGCCTCCTTCATCTTCCTTCCTTTCTCCTCCTCCTTGCTTCGTAAATTGTTCTTTTTTTTCTTTTACTTCATCTAGTATGTAGTTTTGTTTCTCTTTTTTTTTTTTTTTTTTTCTCTTACAGTTTCTGTATGTTAATCTATGTTAATCTTTCTGACTCTCTTTCTCCCCCCCCCCCCCCTCTCTCTCTCTCTCTCTCTCTCTCTCTCTCTCTCTCTCTCTCTCTCTCTCTCTCTCTCTCTCTCCCCCTCTTTCTTTTTCTATTCCCCCCTCCCTTATTCTGTCTATTTATCTATCACCCTCTTTATCTCTTCCCCCTCCCCTCCTCCATTACTCCTTCCCTCTCCCTCCTCTCTTTAACCTATTCCCCGCCATCTTGGAACACGAAAAAAACAAAACAGAAAACAACAACAACAAAAAAAAGGGCACGAGGCATCATCATCAAGGACGGTCTCGCGTATTTCGTGATTTTACGAGAAGTTTCGCGAGCTTTCCCTTAGACGAGCGGTAAACGAGTTCTTAATGGGCGTGCAATGGCAAGTTCTTCCTGTGAGCATGTAGGTATTGTGTGTTCCTAGGGGGGGTGGGGGGGTGAAGTGGATGTGAGGGGAGGGGATGTAATCATGTGTATGTGTGTGTGTGTTAGTTTGGTTTTCGTGACACGTTAGTTTTTCGCTTTTCTTTTTTTTCTTTTTTCTTTCTTTCTTTTTTACTTTTTTTTTCTCTTTCTCTCTCTCCCTCCGTCCTTTCCTTCTCCCTCTCCCTCTCCCTCTCCCTCCCTCTCCCTCTCCCTCTCTCTCTCTCTCCCTCCCTCCCTCCTATCCCTCCTTTCCGCCTTCCCTCTTTCCCCTCCTTCCCCTCTTCCCTTTATTACTCTCTCTCCCTCTCCCTCCCTCCCTCCTTCCCTCTCTTCCTCCCACCCTTTCCCTCCCTCCCTCTCTCTCCCTCCCTCCCTCTCTCTCTCTCCCTCCATCCCTCCCTCCCTCGTGTTAGGTCTATTTTCCCGGGCGATCGGTCTTCCCGTTTTCTTTTCTCCGGTTGGCTGGTCGGTCGGTTACATCACGGATACTTCGAGGCGGATGAGTTTCCGTCTTATAAGCGACCTGCGTCCGGCTCATCGTCTTTGGATCCGGATTGGATGATTTCTTTGGGCTGTAGTTATTGTTCTGCTTTGAGGAAAAATTGGGAGAAAGAGGGAGGGAGAGAAAGAGGGAGGGAGAGAAAGAGGGAGGGGGAGAAGGAGGGAGGGGGAGAAAGAAGAGAAGAAGGAGGAGAAGAAGAAGAAGAAGAAGAAGAAGAAGAAGAAGAAGAAGAAGAAGAAGAAGAAGAAGAAGAAGAAGAAGAAGAAGGAGGAGGAGGAGAAGGCACATTAATCCAATCCCAATGCGGATATTCATGTGGATAATCCCCTCCTACCGTAACCTTCGTGTACATAGGCCTATATCTCCCTATGCCTAACTCATGCACCTGTACGCTCCCTCAACGACGTTTCTCCTTTAACTCTCTTCCTCCCTTCCCCTCCCCTTCCTACCCCTTCCTCCCCTATCCCTCTCCTACTAACCCCTTCCCTACCCCTCTCCTACTACCCCCTCTCCTTCCCTTATCCTTTCCTCTCGTACCCTTCCCTTACTCTGCCTCTCCCTACTCCACCCCACCCTCCTCCTCCTGTACCTTTCCTTCCCCTCCCCACCTTCACCCTCCCTTACCATCCCCTTCCCCAACCTTCCCCTCCCCTCCCTTCCCCTCCCTTCCCCTTCCCAATTTGGAATGTTGAGATGGAGTTACAATCTATCGTTACGATAATTGTGCTCTGTTGTCCTAGCTCCCGCCACCCCCCCCCCCCCCCCCCCGTTTACCACAACCACCCCCCTCCCCCTCCCTGCCTTTCCCCCTACGCTGGCCATCCAATTATGCGAACGCGTGCGGGAAATATTTTTGAATTTCCCCCTAGATGTGCTACGTAGCTTAAATACCTATATATTTTTTATCTCTCTCTCTCTCTGTCTGTCTCTCTTTCTGTCGTTATATATCTCTCTCTCTCTCTCGCTCTTTCTCTCTCTCTCTCTCTCTCTCTCTCTCTCTCTCTCTCTCTCTCTCTCTCTCTCTCTCTCTCTCTCTCTCTCTCTCTCTCTCTCTCTCTCTCTCTCTCTCTCTCTCTCTCTCTCTCTCTTTCCCTCTCTTTCTCTCTCTCTCACGCACACTCTTTCTTTATTTCTTTTTCACTCCCTCTTCCTCTTTCTCTCGCTCTTATTATGAGAAAGCTGTTTGTTTTACGTATTTGTGAGTTTGGAGCGAGTCGCGCAGACGAAAGGGTACGTGTAATCCTCTCTCTCTCTCTCTCTCTCTTTCTCTCAGTCTTTTCCCTTTCCCTTTCTCCTTCTCCTTCCCTCGCTCCTTCGTTCTCCCTCTCCCTCCCTCCCTTCCCACCCTATCCCTACGTCTCTCTTTCCTCCAACCCCTCCCTTTCTCTACCTCCTTCCTTCCCTTCCTCATTCCCTCTCCCACCCCTTGCCCCCTCCCTCTCTCTTTTCCTCCTTCCCTTTCTCTCCCTCCCACCCCCTGCCCCCTCTCTCCCACCCCCTCCCTCCCTCCCTCCTATCTTTTCCTCCTTTCCTCCCTCCCTCCTTCCCTCTCTCCCATCTCCCTCCTTCCCTCCCTCTCTCCCTCTTCCCAGAAGACCAAAGAGAGAAAAGGAAATTCGGTCTTTCCTCTTATCCTCCTCTTTATGCCGGCGATAAATGCGAGAAAATGCGTTCGATTCCTTGCGCCAATGGTCTCTTCCTCTTCCCCCAAGTATATCGAAATCGCGTCATTTTCGTAGCCCGAACGATGGGATTCGGATAAAAGATGTTCGGAACCGGTGACCGAGAAGGAATTCGTTGTTGTTTTTTTTTTTTTTTTTCCTGGGTGGGGGTGGGGGTGGGGGTGGGTGTAGGATGGGGTGGGAGGGTTGTTTCTTTTATGCTTATTGTCATTGGCCACGCCCTCTTTCTCCTATTTACCACGCCTTTCTTTTCTACCGCTGCACTGCCACAGTACCTTAATGTCGTTCTGTTCTTTTTCTTTATCCTTTTCTTTTCTCTCTTTCTCTCTCTCTCTCTCTCTACCTCCCTCCCTCCCTCCCTCCCTTCCTTATCCCTCTCCCTCCCTTTCCCTCCCTCCCTCCCCCCTCTCCCACCCTGCCACTTTCCCTCCCTCCCTCCCTCCCTCCTTACCACCTTCCCTCCCTCCCCATCCCTCTCCCTCCCTCCCTCCCCCCTCCCCCATCCCACTCCCTCTTCTCCCCCTCCCTCCCTCCCTCCCTCCCACCCACCCACTCCCTCTTCTCCCTCCCTCCCCCTCTCTTCCCAAAAAAGAAAAAAAAAGCAAAAGCAAAACAAGAGGAGCACAGAAACAAAGAAACAAAGAAACAAAGAAACAAACACACAAACAAACAAACACACACATACATACATATATGGTGATGATGATGCTCTCACAGACACAACGCCTAAATCACCGGCATAGTCTTCTATATTCGCCGAAAGGGAGGGAGGGAGGGAGGAAGAGGGGGATGGGAGGGAGGGAGGAAGAGGGGGAGGAGGATGGGGATGGGGTGATGGGAGGGAGGGGGATGGGGATGCGGATGGGGGGAAGGAGGGAAGGGAGGGGAGGATGGGGGGGATGGGGATGGGGGGGAGGGAGGAGGGGTGGGAGGAAAGGGGTGGAGGAGGATGGGGGGGATAGGGGTGATGGGAGGGAGGAGGGGGATGGGGGGGGGAGGGGAATGGGTGGGGATGGGAGGAGAGGAAGAAGATGATGAAAAGGAGGAGGAGAGGGATGGGAGGAAATAGGGGGGGGGGGGAGCGGTATGGGTAAGGATGGGAGGAAGGGGAGAGGGAAGAGATAAGAAGGGTGGATGAGGGCGAGAGAGAGAGAGAGAGAGAGAGAGAGAGAGAGAGAGAGAGAGAGAGAGAAAACAAGAGAGAAAAAAGACCGAGATAGAGAAAGAGAAAGAGAGAGAGTGTGTGTCTGTGTCTCTGTGTCTATGTGTCAGCAGGGTGAAA
>BOPN01004356.1:40000-57500 GCA_017312705.2 Penaeus japonicus | reverse complement strand
CTCTCTCTCTCTGTCCTCTCTCTCTCTCTCTCTTTTTGTCCTCTCTCTCTCCCTGACCTCCCCCCCCCCTCTCTCTCTCTCTCTCTCTCTCTGCATCACTCCCTTTCTAAAAGTCTTTCTCCACACGTCTTACTGTATTATGCCTTCCTCTTTTTTTTTTTTCTTTCTTTCTTTTTTTAATGTTCAGGGATTGAGTGGATTGTCTGCGGAGGCATCAGGGGACCGGTGTGTACTTTTGGGCATATTTTTGACAAATTTGATTTGCATTTTGAAGAAAAAGAGTTTTTTTTTTTTTTTTTTTTTTTTTTTTTTTTTTTTTTTTTTTTTTTTTTTTTTTTTTTTTTTTTTTTACTTTCGTTGAGATCCACGTGGATTGAAGATCTTTTGTTAGTTTAAAAAGAAAGAAAGGGTTTGATACTTGTTTCGTTTGAGGAAATGTGGAAGGTGGTAGTGTGTGTGTGTGTGTGTGTGTGTGTGTGTGTGTGTGTGTGTGTGTGTGTGTGTGTGTGTGATTGTGTTTGCGTGTGAGTGAGTGTTTGTGATTGTGTGTGTTTGTGTTAGGTGTGTGTGTGTTAGTCTTTCAGTGTGTATGTGTGTGTTCGTGCGTCCATTATTGTATGCGTATGAGCTAACGCATTTGTATGCATTGCAACGAATAGAATGAATCAATTAAATTCCTTCCACAGTACCTTGCAAAATATACGCCAACTGACCTCATTAACGGACGGAGGAATAAAAAGAAAGAAAGAAAGAAGAATAAAAAGAAAAAAAAAAAAAGATCTCATAATTCGCCTTCACAGCATCAAAGACTTTATACAAGGAATTCAATTCGGTTCCCTCTTAGACCACCGCCCACTCCTCTTCTCTCTTCTTTATCTTTTTTTTTTTTTCTTCACTTATTCACACATTCGTAATAGAGGAATCCACAGAGAGCGTTGAGAGGAGATGAGTGTCGCGTGAGATTTTTTTTTTTTTTTTTTTTTTTTTTTTTTTTTTTTTTTTTTTTTTTTGAGTTTATAAATAAGTTCGAGGGTGTTTTTTGTGTAGAGTGGGAAAAATGGAGAAGGAGAACGCGGAGAGGGGGCGAGATGAAAAGCAATTATTTATAGTACCGTTTGTTGATAAGTAGGACCACGTGGTGAGGGAGCAGTGTTATATATTCAAACACACACACACACACACACACACACACACACACACACACACACACACACACACACACACACACACACACACACACACACACACACAGACCCCTCCATCCCCCCTCCCCTCCACCTTCCCCCCCCCCGCACTTCCATCCTCCCATGTGTGATTATTAGGCCAAAGGAGCAGCTAAGCTAATAAGTAGAGACGCCGTTTAATTATCCGATCAATTAGAAGCTTAATGAGGTGGTCCTATAGACACGCTGCTGCTGAGGTGCTCGCGGTTGGAGAGGACTTATTGATGGGGCTTTTGCTTTTGTTCCCTGCTTTTGTTTTCTGTTGTTTTGTTTTGTTTTTGTTTGTTTTGATGTTTGGTTTGGTTTTCTCTTTGTTTGATTCTGTTTATTTTAATATTTATTTATTTATTTATTTATTTATTTATTTTTGTTTATTGTGATATGTTTGTTTTTGTGTTTTTTTTCTCTATTTTTTTTGTTGGTAAATTTTCCGAATAACGCCGCGTTACGAAATACCATGAAAGTGGTATCGATGGATCCCTCTCAACCTCTACTATTCATATCTAGTAGAAATAATGCGTGATTCCACCCCTGGACCCCACAATCTGAGTCCCGATATTAGGGGAGGGCATGAAGGAGATCAGGGAAATTGCGGGGTGAAATATGAATTCCGGCCATATTTCGTTTGCAAAATCTTAACCCAATGACCTACCTAACTTTGCCTAGTTTTGAAGTTAGCCCTAGCCAAGGGGGGGCTTCGGCCCCCCCTGGACCTCCCCTTTTTGGGGCAGTTCGTGCAACATACCTTATGCGTAATACCCCAAAAAAAACTATCCTCGCCCTGAAATTAAAACATGACTGTGTTTACTTATTTACGGCTAGCGACAAGCTGTGGACTGGAAGCCCCCAATGAATTACCTGCATGCGCTGTTATGTTCTCTCGATAGATGGCGCAATATTCCCCATTGTTTACAGTATAATTATAGAGTGCCCTCTATTGAGTGGTCGCGTCATCATCGGTCCTAGTTTCCTATCTTGAGGAATATATGAGACGAAGACTCAGTTGCCGTCATCATGGCGCAGTGTGAAAGTTATTCTTGGTTATGTCATTTTCATCTACAGAACTAATTACGTATCACAAGTATCACGAAGTGCCCTAAATAGGGGAGGTCCACAGGGAGGCGTAGCCCCCTCGTGACAAAGGCTGACTTCAAAACTAGGCAAAGTGAGGTAGGTAATTGGGTTAAGCTTTTGCACACGAAATATGTACCGAAGTAGCACGAAGTGCCTTAAAAAAGGGGGGGGCGAACCCCCCCTTGGCTAGGGCTAACTTCAAAACTAGGCAAAGTTAGCTAGGTCATTGGGTTAAGATTTTGCAAACGAAATATGACCGGAATTCATATTTCACCCCGCAATTTCCCTGATCTCCTTCATGCCCTCCCCTACTATCGGGACTCAGATTGTGGGGTCCAGGGGTGGAATCGCGCATTATTTCCACTATATATGAATAGTAGAGGTTGAGAGGAATCCATCGATACCACTCTTATGGTATTTGGTAACGCGGCGTTATTCGGAAAATTTACCTTACTCTAAACTAAACACTGTTGTTGTTTTTTTTAATAATTAGCAGAAACAACAACAATAACAACAATAAAAGGACAATAACAGAGAAATATATTTAAAAGAAGGAAGGACGAAGGGGATACTAAAGAAAATCGGAGTCCAATCTAAGTTCTGGATTTTTCTCATGCGACATACAATTTAAAGTTTGTGATGCAGAAGAATCACGCTGATTGTTATGACTTCTGTGACCCATCTTTGCGTTGGAGGGAAGAGGGAGGAAGGAAAGAGAGGGAGGGAGGGAGGGAAGGAGGGTAGGAGGGAGAGGGAGGGAGGGAGGGAGGAAGGGAGTGAGGGTGGGAGGAGAGAGGGAAGGAGGGAGAGGGAGGGAGGGGAGGGTGGGAGAGAGGGGGTGAAGGGACGGATGGAGGGGGGAGAGAGGGGGTGAAGGGAAGGAGGAAGGAAAGAGAGGGAGGGAGGGGGGGTGAAGGTAAGCAGGGTAGGAGGGTGGGGAGAGAGGGAAGGAGGGGAGGGTGGGAGGGAGGGAGGGGAGGGTGGGAGGGAGTGAGGGTGGGGAGTGGGAGGGAGGGAGGGATGGAAGGAGAGAGAGGGAAGAGGGGAAAAGAGAGAGAAAGAGAGAGGGAGAAGGTGAGAAGAGAGAGAAAGAGAGAGAGAGAGAGAGAGAGAAGAGGGAAAGAGAAAGATAAAGAGAGAGTGAGAGAGAGTCAATAAAGAGTTGTCAAGAACTTTTAAAAAGATGATAAAACTTTCAAGATTGAAAATGATTCTAACATTTTGTTTCTTTCTCTACAGGTGAGTCTACAAGATCTCGACATAGAGGAATTGAGAAGATTTGAGTAAGGATAAGATTAAGAGGAGAAGAGGAGGAGGAGGAGGAGAAGGAGAAGGAGAAGGGGAGGAGGATTAGGAGGAGGAGAAGAGAGGAAGAGGAGGAGGAGTAGGAGAAGGAGAAGGAGTAGGGGAAGAGGATTAGGAGGAGGAGAAGAGAGGAAGAAGAAAAGGAGGAGGAGGAGGAGAAGGAGCGAGATATGAGAAAAGAGGACGAAGAAGAAGAAGAAGAAAACCAGAGATGAGCAGTGAGGCAATGAATATATTAAGATGATGATGATAATGATGTTGATAAGGATAATAATGAAAATGCAAAAGCTCTTAGCCGCGATAACAATAGGAATTGTGATAGTAAACAGAGTATTGATAACAACAATAGAAAGATAATGGCAATTGAAACCTTAGGCTCGAGGTAAACAGAGAGTGAGACAGACAGGCAGGCAGGCAAGCAAGCAAGCAAGCTAACTGACAGACAGGCAGGTAACCAGACAGACAGACAGACATACAGACAGACAAGCCGACAGACAAATTGAGAGAAAGAGGGAATCGCGTGAAAAAAGTCTTTTAACTTTGTGCTTCCCTAATCTCATCTCTCTCGTTTCTCTCTCACTTTCCTTCTTCTTGCCCCCCCCCCCCCTTTCCTTACCCTCCCTCCCCCTCCCCCACCCCTACCCCATCCCCTCGTCTGGATGACCGCGAAACACACTCACTCTGTCAAAACTTCGGTCTTGGGCTGTGAATTGTTTCTTGTAGTTTCTTCCTTCGCCTTCTTCTTCTTTCTTCTTCATTCTCCTTTCTTCGTTTTCTTTGTTTTCTTCTTCTTTCTTTGTCTTATTTTCTTTTTCTTGTTTTTTCTTCATTTTCTTTTTGTCTTGTTTTTTTCTTCTTCTTTTTCTTCGTCTTCTTTTCACTTCTTTCTTCTTCCTCTTCTTTTTTATTTTTTATATTTATTATTTTTTTTAATTGTGAGTCTGATTCTACGATCGTTACTGCTCTTCTCTCTCTCTCTCTCTACCTATCTCCCTATATCCCTCTTTCTCTCCATCTTTCTTTTTCTCTCTATTTCTCATCTTGCCTTGCACTCATTTCTCTCTCTCTCTCATGCTTCCCTTCCCCTTTCCTTCTACCCATCTTCTCCCACCCTTCTACCTTCATCCCTTCCCCTTCATCTCATCCCCCTCTCCCCTCTCCCCTCTCCTCCCCCCTCTCCCCCCTCCCCCCTCTCTTTATCGTCTCTCTCTTTCTTCCCATTCGTTTTTGCCCAAAAGTTTGTTGTACAGTCATTAGAGACGAACACGCTCACCAAGTTGGGCATTGTTGTAGACACTGATGGGTGAAGGGGAGGGGGGAGGGGGAGGGAGAGAGAGAGGGAGGGAGGAGAGAGGGAGATGGAGAAGGAGTAAAGAGGGAGATGGAGAGGGAGGGGGAGGGGGAGGGAGAGAGAAGGAGAAGGAGGGGGAGGGGGAGGGAGAGAGAAGGAGAAGGAGGGGGGGGAAGAGAGAGGGAGAGGGAGGAGGGGGAAGAGAGAGGGAGAGGGAGAGAGAGAGGGAGGGGGAAGAGAGAGGGAGAGGGAGGGGGAAGAGAAAGGGAGAGGGAGAGGAGACAGAAAAGGGAAGGGAATGGGGAAGAGAGAGGGAGATGGAAAGGGGAAGAGAGAAGGGAGTAGGAGGTAGAGAAGAAGAGAATCGGCGGAAGAAGGGGAGAGGGAGAGGGAGATAGGGAGGAATTAAGGGTCATTAAAAGTGGATCGAGAATAAGGAGATGGACGGGGGGGGGACATCATTAAGGGCAATGTGTCAAGGTCTTCGGTTGAAATCCATTTTCTTTAATATATAAAGTATTGTTCTCTCTCTCTCTCTCTCTTTCTCTCTCTCTCTCTCTCTCTCTCTCTCTCTCTCTCTCTCTCTCTCTCTCTCTCTCTCTCTCTCTCTCTCTCTTTCTCACCCCTTCCCCTCATCCAAAGCCAATTACCAGGTGCAGTTTCTAACTTTCTTCCTTTCCTTCTATTTCCTTCCCCTCCCTTCATTTCTCTTTTCCCCACTCTCTCCTCCCCTCTGTTCCCCTTTTCTCCCTTTTTCTTCCCCTTCACTCGCCCCTTTCCCACTTCTCCGCCCTTTTCCGCATTTTCTCTCCTCCTTTCCCTATCTCTACTTTCTTTTCTCAAACTTTTCTTTTTCTCTTTTCTCCTACCATCCTCCCCTTCTATTCTCCTCTTCTCCCCCTCCCATTCCTTCCCCCATCTTCCACCTTTGCCAATGTCTTTGTTCCCTTTTTCTCTGTCCTCGGTTTCCCTCTTTCCATCCCCTCCAGTATTTTCTCTCCTCTTTCTCCTTTCCGCTCCCATCCTCCTCTACATTTACCATTTTCCCTCCCCTCCTCCTCCTCTTTCTATCTGCTCGCCTCCCCTCCTTTCCCCTCCCCTCCCCTCCCCTCCCCTCCCATTCTCCCTCTTACCAACCCACTCCCTCTCTTCCCCTTCCCCCCATTATAAAAGAAGGAATAGCGTTATTACCCCCTGGTATGTTTATATCTCATATCAATTCCATAATTTGTCAGTAATGCTATCAAGCGAAAGGGAGGAGGGAGGGAGAGAGGCAGGGAAGGAGAGACGGAAGGAGGGAGGGAAAGACTGAGGGACAGGGGGGAGGGAAGAGAGAGGGAGACAGGGAGGGTATGAGAAGAGCAAGAGCGAGGGAGAGAGAGAGAGAGAGAGAGAGAGAGTGAGAGAGTGAGAGAGTGAGAGAGAGAGAGAGAGAGAGAGAGAGAGAGAGAGAGAGAGAGAGAGAGAGAGCAAGAGAGAGAGAGAGAGAGAGAGAGAGAGAGAGAGAGAGAGAGAGAGAGAGAGAGAGAGAGAGAGAGAGAGAGAGAGAGAGAGAGAGAGAGAGAGAGAGAGAGAGAGAGAGAGAGAGAGAGAGAGAGAGAGAGAGAGAGAGAGAGAGAGAGAGAGAGAGCAAAAGAGAGAGAGAGAGAGCAAGAGAGAGAGAGAGAGAGAGAGAGAGAGAGAGAGAGAGAGAGAGAGAGAGAGAGAGAGAGAGAGAGAGAGAGAGAGAGAGAGAGAGAGAGAGAGAGAGAGAGAGAGAGAGAGAGAGAGAGAGAGAGAGAGAGAGAGAGAGAGAGAGAGAGAGAGCACAAGAGAGAGAGAGAGAGAGAGAGAGAGAGAGAGAGAGCAAAAGAGAGAGAGAGAGAGCAAGAGAGAGACAGAGAGACAGAGAGACAGAGAGAGAGCGAGCGCAAGAGAGAGAGCGAGAGAGAGAGAGAGAGAGAGAGAGAGAGAGAGAGAGAGAGAGAGAGAGAGAGAGAGAGAGAGAGAGAGAGAGAGAGAGAGAGAGAGAGAGAGAGAGAGAGAGAGAGAGAGAGAGAGAGAGAGAGAGAGAGAGAGAGAGAGAGAGAGAGAGAGAGAGAGAGAGAGAGAGAGAGAGAGAGAGAGAGAGAGCGAGAGAGAGAGAGAGAGAGAGAGAGAGAGAGAGAGAGAGAGAGAGAGAGAGAGAGAGAGAGAGAGAGAGAGAGAGAGAGAGAGAGAGAGAGAGAGAGAGAGAGAGAGAGCGAGAGAGAGAGAGAGAGAGAGAGAGAGAGAGAGAGAGAGAGAGCAGAGAGAGAGAGAGCGAGCGCGAGAGAGAGAGAGAGAGAGAGCAAGAGAGAGAGAGAGGGGGGGGGGCTCTCCCAAAGTGCGAGAGCAAATTTGGTTTTGGATTATGAGCGTCAGAGCTTTTGATGATTTTCTTTTTCTTTTTTTTTATCTTTTTATCTTTTTTTTAACGGCGTGTGGGTACGTCGTGTTTGCTTGCTTGTCTTTCGGTTATATAAATAATTGGATGTGTAGATAATTGATAGATATAGAGATAACTAGCTAGATATTTATAGATCGGATAGATAAATATACCAAATACATCTCTCACTAATGTCTAAAAGCGCCAGGGAGATAGACAAAGACCCGCAGACAAAAGCCAGCCACAAAGCCAGACAAAGCCATACAGCGAGGCCGCGCGAGAAAGACAAACCCAAAGACAAAGACAAAACTTGTAGGTATGATGCATAGATTCTGACTTCGAAATTTTAAGCCGTAAAGTATGGCGCGCACGATATAGCATCTTAAAAAGAGAGAGAGGGCTGGCTTTACGGGTTTGAATTATGGCACCGGGACTTGTAACTTTGGCTTTGCAGCCCCCTCCCCCCTTTCCCTTCGTCCTTTACCCTCTCTCTCTCTCTCTCTCTCTCTCTCTCTCTCTCTCTCTCTCTCTCTCTCTCTCTCTCTCTCTCTCTCTCTCTCTCTCTCTCTCTCTCTCTAATTTCGTTCTCGCTTCTTTCGCTCTCTTCTCTCTTTTACGTTCTCTTTTTTTTCTCACTCTCTCTTTTCCCTCTCTTTATTTTTTTCTGTTCATTCTCATTCTTCTCTTTGCTTTTTCGTTTTTCTTCTCTCTCTTCCCTCTCTTCCCTTTCGTTTTTTTGTTTTTTTTTGTCTCTCTTCTCTACCTTCTCTCTTTCTTTTGCTTCCTATCTTTCCGTTTTTTTTCTCTTTTTTCCTTCTTTCTTCTGTTGTCACTCCTCTCTTCCCTTCTTTCTCTCCTCCCTCTCCTCCTTCTCCTATCTCTCTTCCCTCCTCCTCCTCTTTCTTTCTTTTTCTCTCTCTCCTCACTCTCCTCTCTCCTCTCTCTCTCTCTCCTCCTCCTCCTCCTCCTGATCTTTCTCTATCTTCTCTTTCTCCTTCCTTATTCCTCTTCCACCTTCTCTTAATATTCCCTTCTCCTCTTCTTTAATTTTCCTCCCCTCTCCTCCTTCCTCAGCCCCCCCCCCCCGTCCCTCCCTCACCCTCAATACAATAATTACATCGCCATCCTTATCATCTTTTGTTATCATTGTTATTGTCTTTTTTATTATTTTGTTATTGTTATTTGTCGCAGTTATTGCTGTTGTGATTTGTTATTGTTATTTGTTATTGGAGGTTATCTTGGTTATAATGTTTAAAATCCGAAGAATTATTACTAATAAGAATAATGGGAGAAAAAAAAATCAATGACCACCATGTCAGCAACAGCTTATTATTTCTCTAATGATCTCGCTAATGATTGCAACAGCAACTTGATAAATATTTCACTAATTACATAGGTATCATCACTATTAGTTAGAAATATATGATAATGTCCCTAATGATGTTGGTGGTAGTGGTGGTGATGATGGTGAAATTATTAATGACGATGGTGAAAATGGTGGTGATGATTAATGGTAATGATGATGATGATGATGAGTGTTGTGAACTGGTGGTGGTGAGTTTGATGGTGATGATTATGATATTGTGATAATTAAGATGTTTATAGTGAGGATATATATAGTGATAATTGTCAAATCATTATAGTTTATTACGTCACGTAAGATAAATAGATATATAAAGGAGTAGGAGGAGATAAATTAAACAGCAAAAAGAAAAAAAAACGAAATAAAAATCAAAGAAAAAGAGTAAACAAGAAAAACAAAACAAAGAAAAGAAACAGCGAGAAAGAAAGAAACCAACAAACAAAGAGAGAAATGTCCTGTCTCCGCCCCCCCCCCTCCCCCCACACACACACTAAAAAAAGGAGTCATTCAGTCGAAAAAATGAGCAAACTACTGAAAGCATCGTTAATAATGATTCCACTCTCCATTAACGGGCAAAGGACATTTTCTATGGCGTGCAGGAGGTGGGGGGGGGGGAGGGAGGGAGGGAGGTGGGGAGGGAGAAGAGGGAGGTGGAGGGAGGGAGAGGATGGAGAAGAGGGAGGTGGTGGTCGAGGGAAAGGGGAGTGTGGGGGGAGGGAGGTGGAGGGAAAGGGGAGGGGGGAGGGAGTAGATGGAGGAGGAAGAGGAGATGGAAAAAGGGGGTGAGGAAGAGGAAGAGTGTACAGCAAGGGAAGAGGCTTGGGGGGGAGGAGGAAAGAATGGAAAGGGTAGGAGGAAGAGGGAGATAGGATAGGAGGAGGAGGAGGAAGAGGAAGTAGAAGAAGAACGAGAATAAAACAAGAAGACGATGATGAAAAAGAAGAAGAGGTGGAGAAGGGAAGAGGAGGAAGAAATAAGAGGATAAGAGGAGTGAGAGGAAGAGGAGGGAAAGGAGGAGATGAGGTTAAAGGCCATTTGGGGAAGAAGGGAAGCTGTACATCAAGGAAAGGGGTAGGGGGGAGGGGGGTAACGGGAAGAGGGGAAGAGTGAGGGGAGTCGTTATGATGTAGTAAAGCAACCTTATTAACGACCCAAAGGTGGTCAGTGTGTACCTGTGTCGTGGTTTTAGTGGTTGTTCTTTCATCCCTTTTATTCTTTGTCCTCTTCCTGCACATCCTCCTTTTCCGTCTGCCCCTCTTCCTTCTTTCTCTCCTCTTCTTCTTCCTTTTCCCTTTCCTCCTCCTCCTCCTCCTCCTCTTCTTCCTTTTCATCCTTCTTCTACTCCTTCATGTCCTCCTTGTCCTCATCGTCCTTCTCCTCCTCCTCCTCTTCCTCTTTCTCGTCCTCCTTCTCCTTCCCCCTTTCTCTCCTCCCCCCCCCCCTTCTCCTTCTCGTTCTTCTCTCCCTATTTCCATATTTCTCGAACTCCCCCTTCTCTCGATTTCGAGTCTTCTTGACTTGGATTCGTACACCACTCGAGACCCCCCTCCCCCCCTCCCTCACTCTTCACTTCCCCTCTAAACTCCCCTCTTTCCTCAGCTAAGCTTTCTCTTACCCTCTGCTCGAGTTGCCTTCCCTAATCGGCACTCCAGTTTTTTTTTTTTTTTTCCTTTTTAATTGCTTTTTCTTTCTCTTTCTCTCCCTTTCTCTCTTTCTCTCTCTCTCTCTTTTATTCTCTATCCTTCCCTCCCTCATTCACTTCTCATATTTCTCTTCTTATGCACACAAAATTTCGCCTCCCCTCCTTCCCCAAAAAGAGAGAGAGAGAGAGAGAGAGAGAGAGAGAGAGAGAGAGAGAGAGAGAGAGAGAGAGAAAGTGAACAAGTAAATACAGAGAAAGATAAAAAGGAAAATAAAAAGGAAAATCACACAAAAGATGGATTTGAATAGAACTGAGATATGAAACGGGTAAACATATTTAATTATTTTTTCCCCTCATCCCCCCCCCCTAGAGTGAGGGGTCGTTTCAAATCATGAGTTCAGGTGAAAGAGACCTTTTTATTTGGGCGGGAAGTTATTCGAAGCTAAAATGCTTTTTTTTATTGGGTTTAAATGCTCCATTTTCATCTTCATCTTCTTTATCATCATCATTATCATCACCACCACCATCATCATCATCATCATACCACCACCACCATCATATCATCATCATATCATCATCATTATCATCATCATCATCATCATCATCATCATCATCATCATCATCACCATCACCATCATCATCCTTGGTAGGTATGATTAATAGCAATAGGCCTCTTCCTGTCAATTATCTTTTTTTTCAACTCTTATTAATCCTACTTCAATAAATTTATATTATTCTCCCTCTATTGTTGTGAATAGTTATAGGGCGAGTGAGTGATATATTTCGTTTTGAAAAATTTCCTGCGCGCCGTTCAAATAAAAACGGGGCCTTTCTGTTTCCATTTTAAATGCTGTTTCAATAATTGCTTATGAGGTACTGCATTTAAGCCAGCCAGCCTCCCCTCTTTCTCTCTCCCCTCGCCTCCTCTTTCCCTCTCTCCTCGCCTCCTCTTTCCCTCTCTCCTCTCCTCACCTCCTCTTTCCCTCTCTCCTCTCTCCTCTTTCCCTCTCTCCTCTCTCCTCGCCTCCTCTTTCCCTCTCTCCTCTCTCCTCGCCTCCTCTTTCCCTCTCCCCTCTCTCCTCGCCTCCTCTTTCTCTCTCACTTCTCCTCACTCTTCCTTGTTCCTCTTCCTTGTTCCTCTTCCTCTTCCTTATTCCCTCTCCTCCTACTCTTCACCCCTATTCCTCTTTCTCACTCCTCCTACTCTTCACCCCTATTCCTCTTTCTCACTCCTCCTCCTCTTCCTTACTCCTCCTACACTTCCTCTCTCCTCCTCCTATTCCTCACTCCTCTTCCTCTCCCACACTCCTCCTCTTCCTCAATCCTTTTCTTCCTTACTCCCGCTCCCCTCTTCTCTCCCCTCTCTCCGTTTAGAAAATTGTTGTCAAATGGACCGAAGAAGTAAACTGTTTGGCTTGATTGCGGAGGGCGAAAGAGATGAGAGGAATGAGAGCGAAAGGGCAAAAGAAAAGGTATGTGTGTGTGTGTGTATTAGAGAGAGAGAGAGAGAGAGAGAGAGAGAGAGAAAGAGAGAGAGAGAGAGGGAAAGTGAGTGAGAAAGAAAGAGCAAGAACGAATGAAAAAAAAAGAGGCGAAGTACATTAAACAGATAAAACCCAAAATGATATAAAAAAAAAAGGTAAAAAAAGGGGGGAGGGGAGAAGTCTCACCAACGCATAATGTTTATCCAAGGATTAATCATTATTGGCCGTTCGTTGAGAGTCATTAGGCAACTCTCCCCTCCTCTTTTCCTCTCCCTCTCCCCTCCTCTTTTCCTCTCCCTCTCCCCTTTCGCTTACCTCTTACCTCTTTCTTCCACTCCTCTACTTCCCTTTTCCCTTACTAACCCTCTTCCCCTTTTCCCTTCTCCTTCAATCTCCTTGTCCCTTTTCCTTTCTTCCTTACCCCCCCCCCCTTTCTCTTCTCTTATCCTACTCCCCAATTTTATCCCAATTAACCCCTATCCCTCTTTCCCCTTCTTGTACCCTCATCTATTCCTCTTTCACCCTCTCCTACCCCTCCTCCTTACCACCATCTCTCTTCCCCTTCTTCCTCCTCCCATTTCCTCCTCCTCTCCTTTTCCTATCCCCTCCCCCCACCCCCCACCCCCATCCCAGTTCATTTCTCTTGGCTGCTATCCGATAATTTGGAAATATTTATGTCTGTCTGCCGCGGTTGAACGGCTGTGTATGGTTGAATACGGGAAAGGGGGGGGAGGTTATACGGCGGCCACACGTACACATAAACGTACACACAGACTTTAAAATGCATATGCACACACGTTTACATAAAACGCACATGTAGGTGGTGAAGGGTGTATGTAAGGTAGGTGGAGGCAAAGCGAATAGAAAATGTTAAGGGTGAAGGGAAATTATTAATGAAAGGCCGAGAGAGGGAGGAGAAGGAGAAGAGGAGAAAGAGAAAGAGAAGGAGGAGAGAGAGAATGAGAGGGAGAAGTAAAGGGAGAGATAGTAGAAGAGAGTGAGTAAAGAGTAAGAGTAATGATAATCAGGTTTTCATTCTCATCTCATGTAATATCATCTCCCATTTCTGTACATCAACGTTACGTTATTTTCTTCCCATATTTCTCTCCTTCGTTATTATATTTTCTGGCTCGAAGAAGAGGGTCATACAAGGACGTCCTCGTAGTATCCTTGTTCTCGTGAATCCGCGAATTTGCGACTGCCATCCGGAGCGTTCTTGTAAGCGTGCCGGGTGTGACGTCAGGCGCGAGACGTCGGCGCGTTCTTGTAACCGGATTCTAAAACGCTTCTTGCGGCAGAGAAATGTGCGAGAGCTCGGATATCAGCGTTCGGGTTTAAGATACGAGGGGGATGCTTATGCGGGGATGTTGTGTTGCTATTTATAGAAGGAAAGGGTATGAAAATGCGTTCACGTGTGCTCGCATGTAACGCACGGACACTCGCATTTCCATACTCACACACACACACACACACACACACACACACTCACACTCACACTCACTCACACTCACACTCACACACACACACACACACACACACACACACACACACACACACACACAAACACTCACACTCACACTCACACACATACACACATACACATACACACACAAACACACACATATATATATATATATATATATATATATATATATATATATATATATATATATATATATATATATACATATATATACACTCATACGCTTCAATAGCAAGAGAGAGCCACCTAGACACCCGAAAAAAACATCGGGCTGCCAGGTGGTGAGAGGAAAGCAGATGGCGAAGACAATGGCACACGGAGAGGTAGGGGTAGGGGAAGAAGGGAGGGGAAGGGGAGGGGGGAGGAAGGCGAAGAGCGGGAGAGGGGAGGAAGGGGAGGAAGAAGGAAGTGAGGAGCAGAAGGATGAAGGGGGATGGGGGGAGCAAGAGAAAAAGGTGATGGAGGAAGGGGGAAGGGGGGGGGGGATGCATACCGAGTCAGCGATCGTGAAGGTTATTTCTCTTATCATAGTTATCCTTCAGACAGAGAAACAGACAGACCGACAGAAAGAAAGAGAGAGGGTAAACAAACGAACGATATAAGAGAAATAGAGACAGAGGAGATAAAAACAAACGGAAGACACGCATAATATGAACGAATGAGTGAACAAGCGAACGAGCGAACGACCGAACAAGCTAAGGGTTGAACGATCGAACGAGCGAATGACCGAACGAGTGAACGAGCAAACGATCGAACAAGCTAAGGGTTGAACGATCGAACGAGTGAACGAGCAAACGATCGAACGAGCGAATGATTGAACGAGCGAACGAGCGAACGGACGCTGATTCCGGCTTTGGCTCCGACTCTCGTTCCCGTCTCAGGGGATGCCATAAACAGAGTTTTTATTGCAAGAAAAAAAGGGGGAAAAATCGATAGGGGATGATGCAGGTTGAAGCCCACGATGATGCATGTCTGTCTGTCTGTTTGTCTGCCATGTCTGTTTGTTAGCGTTGATGTCTATTGCTGTCTGTCTGTCTGTGTATCTGTTTATCTGGCTATTTCATTTTCGTTGTCGTTTATGTTCTGGCGCTGTCTGTTTATCTATCTATCTATCTGTCTGTCTATCGTTATCTTTAATGTTTCTTTCTATCGATCAATCGTATTGTATCCTTTATTCTATCGATCCATAGACCCGTCTATCTGTTTGTGAAGAGGTAGAAAATGAGATGGAAGAGGTGGAGGAAGCAAGGAATGAAAGAGAGATGGAAGGAGGCAAGAAGGAGGAGATAGATGGAGGAAGATAGAGGGGAAGAAAGGAGATATAACAGAAAGGAATGAAGGAATGATAGCGAAATGGAGGAAACGGGGAACTGGGTATATTACGATGGGTAAAGAAAAAGAAGAAAGAATGGAATAAGGATGATGATGGTAGTGATAATGGTAACAATGGTGGAAGCGATGATAGGATAATACTATTAATTATATTGATAACATTAATTACAATGATGCCAATAGTAATAACAAAGATGATATTGATAATGATAATAATAATGAAGATAATAATAATAACACACTAATGACAAACAGAAAACGGGAAACCCAAGAGAATGAAGTCAAGAGGGAAGCAACAAAAGTGCTCTGTACACGTTTAATTAGATAATGAATAATTAATTGTCATGCCAGTTATTTTATAATGATGATGAGTCTTTTTCTCTCGAAAAGCTAATCGTCTAAATTAATGGACAGTTGATATAGAGATGAAAAGATTGTGATTCTGGAAAAATAAGTCTTGTTATATGTAATGAGTTTAATAATGGTCGGGTTGAGAATAGTGATTTTTATGATGATTATGAGAATTGGGATAATGGCAATGATGGTTGTGTAAGTGTGATGCCTAGCTAGTCAGATGGCGATGGAAATGGTGATGATAATGATGGTAATGCCATGGGTGACGGTGCGTGTGTGTGTGTGTGTGTGTGTGTGTGTGTGTGTGTGTGTGTGTGTGTGTGTGTGTGTGTGTGTGTGTTCCGGCTTTTGGGAACCGAAGAGAATAGAAGTGTAAGGAACAAGACATGTTTGTACACTATATGGATGATCAGTGGTAAAGGCGTAGCAGAATGACAGGGAGAAAATGACAGCTGTTCATCACCGCCGGCTGTCACACGGCTGTCTTGAGGAGGTTGGGAAGGAGGTAGTTTAAGGTGATGGAAAGTGAGGGAGAGACTGCAGTGCGAGCGCGGGTGGAGGTCTAGGGAGGGAGGGAGGAAGGGGAGGGGGAGGGAGGGATGGAGGGAGGGAGGGAAGTAGTTGTGTGTGTGTGTGTGTGTGTGTGTGTGTGTGTGTGTGTGTGTGTGTGTGTGTGTGTGTGTGTGTGTGCGCATGTGTGTGCATGTGTGTGTGTGTGTAGATTTGATAGAATGCAGTCATGTATGCAGGTATGTATGGATGTAGCTAGGCAGGCATGCGTATACTTAGCCATATATATATGTGTGTGTTTACATGTTTACAGTCGGGCAGGCCTGTGTGTAGATCCCGTGTTCCCGCATCGGTTGAGCGAGAGAGAAAGTGGCGTAGCGGGCAGTGTCCGGTTCCAGCCAGTGACCAGCGCTCGCACGGTCATGACAGCGAGTGTACTCTGTGTGCTACACTTGCTTCCTCTCCTCGTCTCTCCTCGCTCGAGCTCTTCTCCCTACCCCTTCCACTCTCCTTTCTCCCCTCCGTCCCCCCCTCCATTCCTTCTCTTCCTTCCTTCCCTTTCCCTTCTTTTCCATCCCTCCCCATCTCCTTCCCTTCTCTTCCCTTCCATTCCCTCCTTACCCCTTTCCATCTTCTCTTCCATTCCTACTCCTTTCCTCTGAACCCCTTCATCCCTTCCTCCTACCTCTCTCCCTACTCCTCTCCTCCCCTCCCTTCCCTCCTCCCCCTCCATTCCTCCATCCCTCCATCCCTCCTCCCCCTCCATCCCTCCACTCCTTCCTTGGATACCCTTGTGTACATGTTTATGCATATTCCAGCGTGAACACCTTTATGACTCATCACTGTAGATAGCGAGGGTTCTACGCCTCACTGTAAAATTCCGCACAAGACGTGGGTGTGTTGCTCATGATAGCTGAGTAATGCGTACTGTTGTGTTCTCTAGTTGTTTAGTTTGATTCTTTCTTTTCTTTTTCTTTTTTCTCTCTCTCTTCACTCTTTTCTGTGGCTGTCGGTATCTGTCTCTTTGCCTTTGTCTGTTTTTTTCTGTTTCAGTTTCTCTCTTTCTCTCTGTTTTT
This sequence comes from Penaeus japonicus, assembly GCA_017312705.2. NCBI lineage: Eukaryota > Metazoa > Arthropoda > Malacostraca > Decapoda > Penaeidae > Penaeus > Penaeus japonicus. Next base: position 40,977 of record BOPN01004356.1, on the reverse strand, counting down.
TGAGGTCTCTCTCACTCTCTCTCTCTCTCTTTCTCTCTCTCTCTCTCTCTCTCTCTCTCTCTCTCTCTCTCTCTCTCTCTCTCTCTCTCTCTCTCCCTCCTCCTCCTCTCCCCTCTCCCCTCTCCCCCTCCCTCCCCCTCTCTCTCTCTCTCTCTCTCTCCCTCTCTCTCTCTCTCTCTCTCTCTCTCTCTCTCTCTCTCTCTCTCTCTCTCTCTCTCTCTCTCTCTCTCTCTCTCTCTCTCTCTCTCTCTCTCTCTCTCTCTCTCTCTCTCTCTCTCTGTTTGTGTGCTTGTTATATGCTGTGTGTGATTTTTGCTAATGGTTCTAATGATGTGAGCAAAGCCTCTTGCCATTTGGTTTTAATTATATTTGAAAGGCAAATTGCTACATTTATTGGAATAAGTCTGACATTATTTGTGTGTGTGCTCTCTCTCTCTCTCTCTCTCTCTCCTCTCTCTCTCTCTCTTTCTCTCTCTTTCTCTCTCTTTCGTTCTCTCCATCTCCCTCTCTCCCTCCCACCCTCTCTCTCTCTCCCTCTCCCACTCCCTCTCCTACTCTCTCTCCCACTCCCTCTCCTACTCTCTCTCCCACTCCCTCTCCTACTCTCTCTCTCTCTCCCTCTCCCTCTCCCACTCCCTCTCCCACTCTCTCTCTCTCTCTCTCTCTCTCTCTCTCTCTCTCTCTCTCTCTCTCTCTCTCACTCTCTCTCCCTTTACCACTCCCACCCCCACCCCCACCCTCTCTCCCTCCGTCAATCTTTCATACACAAACACACGCAAAAAGCCAGCCTTTGTTCCCCTGCAAGAGAACAAATCGCATTAATTATGGATGCAATTAACAATATTTAATTTCACTCGTCTGCAACACGGAACCGAGAAAGTGAGAGATATTTGTTGCAGAGAAATAGACGGATTGCTTGATTGGTCCGCCATTACCTCGTTCCGTTTGCTTTCAAGTCTAATCTTTTATTCGTCTAT